>WAAE01020257.1:0-12790 GCA_013400495.1 Nicator chloris | reverse complement strand
GGTACTAGATCAACAAAATCCATCAACAAACCTCAATTACTCTACAAGAGCAGTTCACACTCTTTTCTAAGAAGACTTACAACTTAAACTCCAGGAGAAAAGAGGGTGTTAAATTCACTCGATCAAAAAAGAATGTTTGGGGTTTGTTTTCAGCTAGATGTCTTGGGAAAGAAAACCCCAAAACCAAAAACAATACTTAAAGCAAAACTGTGAAATTCTGTGTTACGCAACATCCTAAATTACTATCTTGCTTTGTAAATGCATCTAATGGCTTATGAATATCTCACCCTTACTCAGTAATACCTTAAAGAGTTTCAACTGAGGTAGCCACTAAAACATCACAATACATTAGCAATGTTCACACAGTGGGAAAAGCTCAATCAAGATGCTCAAGAAAAGTTAGTTAGCATTTGCTTCCAACAATGTTATTTTCTCTATAGCTCTCTTCGTCCAAACCTTGTTTCACTTCCCTTTTCTCTTCTTGCCCATCTCTAACAATCAGCAACAAAGAAAAGTTTAGCTTTCCAGTTCATTTGTAAAATGTTCTTGGATTTCCAAAACTAAATTTTCAAATGAAGAATCTGTGAATTTAGTTTTAAATGAATGCCATTTAGAACACTGACACTGAAGGACAATCTGCACCCTCAATGACTGACACCTGAGGTTTCAGCTCTATCACCTTCCTGCACATGCCTAAGTGCTGGAAGTTGTGGAAGGGGAAAACAGAGAAGCGGTGAAAAGGTCCCTTTCATTGTAAATCTCACCTGTATATGTAAACACACAAAGAATCACCTATTAGTTCACTGTCTTTCAAGTACTCAGGAAGTTAAATTGCAATTATCATTCCTCTAGCTAACAAGTACAATGATCTGTCATATCCTGGACCTTTATAGTGGCCATCATTGCTCAAAATAAATGCATTTTCAAATTACTTGTATATCTATGACAGCCTATGCTCAAATTCAACACCAAAAAAAAATCAGCTTTAAGGATAACTAATACCCTGGTATTTCTGAAAACACTTCCAATATTTTTTGTGGTCCCTTATCACAGACTATTTTTCAAGGTAATTGAGAACCTCTTCTATTGATATACAAATCAAACAACCAATCAGACAAGAAAACTCCAACTGAAAATCACCCCAATACCTATGTTTTTTAGTACACATATGTACATTTGGGTAAACATCTACACTGTACATATACAAGTACATATACAGGTAGTGTAAACATCCAGTTCTGACTTCCTTTTTTCAACCACTATCTGGAATTTGAGTGTCCTCTCCAATTGGCCAAATGTTTTAATGCATCTACAGAAATGCAAAGTTGCATTTCAGATATCTGACCCAAAGCAGCACAAACCCTCTTCTTCAAATGAAAAAGTCTGAAGAGAAAAACCATGGTCTCACTTGAAAATTAGAGCATTAACAGGTGTGACATGCATTATACTGGTTTCTCAATGTAGAGCAGATACTGTGTGTATATTCCCAAATAAAAAAATAAAATGGTACAAATTGCAAGCAATTGTATATAGTGCAGTTCAAGCAATACCAAGGTATGATCCTTATTTTCCTGAAGCATGTGGACAATAGCAAACTGCAGGG
The DNA here is from genome assembly GCA_013400495.1 of Nicator chloris. Taxonomy (NCBI): domain Eukaryota; kingdom Metazoa; phylum Chordata; class Aves; order Passeriformes; family Pycnonotidae; genus Nicator; species Nicator chloris. The sequence continues at coordinate 11,187 of WAAE01020257.1, read as the reverse complement.
CGATAATTGTAATGCAGTCCTTGGGTTTCTTCTTCCACAGAGACAAACAAAGCTAATTTTATTACAAAATCTCTAGCCCACAACAGGAAGACATCAAACAATTTAGCCATGATAACTGTACTGTGAAGAATTTCTGAATTTTCTTACACATCTAGATTACGCAAATGGGCTTATTGTTTGAAGTACTTTGCTAAAACTCCTTTTTCACAAACCACAACACACCAAAAAAAGTGTTTCCTGCTTTCATTACACATGGTTGCTCATCAGGTGGAAGTAGATGGAGGTGGTTTATTACAACATTATAAAACTAACCTGATCCTTATGAAGCATATGTAATGCACGAATTAAAGATTCCAGTTAAGCATCACCATATACTAACCCTTTATCTTTGTATAACATAACCAGCTAAGAAATTGTTACTACTGAAATCATACACAGGCACCTTGCTATATCATACTTACATTATAGTTTTCTTTTTAAAACATTCCACAACTGACTCTGCTTTTAGGTCGCTTTTGTCTGTTTCATCTATTTAGACGCTGTGTTACCACTTCTCTGTACATGATAGAGATATATATCAGCAAAAGAAAAATGACAAAGAAATCATCCAAGAACCCCAGAATTCCAAACAGAGCTTCTGGAAGAAAATCCAGAGGTGAAGCCAGGTACAGCAAGGCTCCAATCAAGCAGAGGAATATTCTGATGCGAAACATCCAGAAGAGGCCCCCTACAGAAAACATCTCCCTGAAAGCATGTCGCAATAAAGTGGGGAGATCCATAATTCTTTCCATAATCTATAAAGAAAGAACCCAAAAGTTAGTATTTTGCTTTATCATCCATGCTAAACTTAAATTTCTAATACTACATTGTATCTTAGAATCTGTTAGTTTATAGAAATTAAAACACAATCCTGCAAGAGTTAATGAGTTTAGTTTTACTGAAAAGTAGAAAGTCAGATTTAGAATTTGTATGTTTTTGAGAAACAGTCAAACTGTGCTATTCTACAATGAAAAGTATACACTTAATATACATCACTAGAAAATATATTGGCATCTATTATGAAGGAAAAGCAATGAATACTAGCGGAAAACAAACAACTGAGAAAGTGAAAAACAGCTAACAGGGTAATTGGACTGAAATATTGATCAGGACAAACAAGGATTGCAAGAAAAAACCTAACAGGTAAAGTAGAATAGGTTACAGTTTTTCAGAAACACAATACCCCCTCTCCTGGTGTATAACCAGTGATTTATACAAGTTTCCAAAGGATGGATGAAGCTTCAAAATAAACTAAAAAACCTTTAAATGAATCCATTCCTAGCTCCTTTCCATTTTGCTACTATGATTCTGCCAGCTCAGCAAGAGACTGCTCAATAGAAAATATTCAGGTTTTTGTTGTGATGAGAAGGGAGGGGTGAACTTTAAAACTTTTTTTATACTGGTTCCCTTCTACAGTACACAGTTTCTACACAGAGCCATTAAACTCCATTAAAATGAGTTATTGCCATAGCTGAAAAAGTTTTTGAGAAAGAAATTTTTATGTGGCAACACAGTGTATAAATCAAAGACAATTTATCTAGTCCAATTAGGGCTTTAATGCATATTTCTGGCATGAGCTCAGACAGGTTACTAGGGACTAGACACAGCTCACGGAGAGGTCTAATGGAACCTGAAAGGTAGTTTCAATCTTTTCTGGACAAAACCCATACATTTTGTGGTTTAGAAAAATACCCTTCCCTCTTCTGTCTCTTTGTACTGTGCATTTTTCTTGCTAATGTCTTCTTGTTATATCTAAACCCCATTACAAATGAAGACAAGCAGGGGGGTTACTAGTATGCATGTGTGTGTATTTCACTTTGTGAAAAACAGTACACACACAGAGGAGATGGGCTCACAAGGCTGACTTTCTAGCATTTGTAGAACTTTGACCACTTCTCGTAGCTATTTACAGAAAAAAAAATATCTGTTTTTCTTCACTCAGAGAGGAGAATAAAGACTTTAATACAATCTAGGGGAAAAATTAAAACATCAAGACAGCATACAGCTGTCTGAGGAGAAAGGCAGAGTAGAACTTCAGATTCTTCAACTCAATGTAAAGAGATCAATGAAGTGAATATTCTTCCTTGCAGGTTGTGTACTTCATTAAGTATTTTTAATGACTATTTATTAATCCTTTCCAAAAATGACTCATATCTAAAAAACAAATTAACACATGAACACTTGAGAAAACTCAAGGCTTATTAGATTCTCACTCACAACAAAAAAGCAAGTTTCCATGCATTTTCAAAAATGACAAATAAATAATTTTGAGGTCTTGGGATTGACCTAACCATTTCAACATGAATTTCCTAAAGAATAGCTGCCTAGGCCCTAAGCATCAGGAAGAAAAAAATCAATATCCCAGAGAAATAGAAAGAAAAGAAGAGGGGAAAAAACAAAACTACAAAAAATTGCTCTCAAACTCTCCTGGCATCCCTGACTTCCACCCAAATTTACCCACAATTTACCGATCTGGGCTGTCCTGAGAATCTTCGATTGTAATCATTAACATCTTGAAACACTTGGGCTGCACCCTGCTGATCTTCACCAAAGAGTGGTAAGAACAGTGTTACCTAGAGCAGGGAGATTATGTTAGACATGCAACTGTAAAACAGTAATCTTCAGTTAACTATATAAAAAACCTCTGGTTTAGTTGAATAGTTAATAGGAGAATAAACTGAAAATTACTACCATGGATACTGCTATTAAATTTTAAATAATTAATTGCTTACAGCTCCTTACAGAATATTAATTTTAACAAAGAGATTGTTAAAAAAAGCACAAAATAACCTTCCTTTTAAGAGAAGCTTATAAGTTTTTTTCAAAACACCAAAATGCTTTATGTTTCATAAGTGGGACAGATGATTTGGAGAATAAAGTTAATTTACAAAATTCATCTAATTTTGTTTTCCTAAACTGAAAATCAAATGAAACAATCAATGAGGCCTTTCTTTTTCTATATTTAGAATTGCCTTGCATGACAGCAAACATGCAGCAAAACTTATAGTTTTGCATATGGATCTTCATACCAAGATGAATTAACAGAAAAAAGATATTAACCTTGAGCTCTTTTGTAAGGAGAGTTTTGCTCTGTTCTTGGCTTAATTTTCATGCAAACATAGAGAAGTAAGACAAATGTGAATATGAACTTACGTTTGTTATCTTTCTGCATAGGAATTGCTAAAAACTTGACACTTCTTTATGGAAGCAATGTACAGGTATAAAATGCAGATATCATAGGAAACAGGGAAGGCATAGTACTTGAAATTACTACAATCTTCAGAAGTTTCCTCTATACCTGGCGACTAAATATAAATCTGTGTGGCAGTCACATTTAGAAACAAGAGCATGAGCAGATCTACATTCAACTTCTGGTCCTGCCACAAATCTCTTGTATGACTCATGTTCATGTATACATCTTTCCCTTCCTCATTTATGAACCACAGTAAGAACAAAAACATAACCATGCAAAGAGTGTCACCTAATATACCTGTTACTCAGACAAAGGTAAATGAAAATATATATAAGGAAAGACACAAAAAAATTCACTTATTTTCCCCTTTTCCACCTTCATTATTTGTGTCTTTTTCCTCACTGGCTACACTCTAAACCTACTCATTCTTCCTCCAGTCATATCGATTCTTCTATCCTTCAACTGTCTTCTTACAGTCATTTGTCCTGCTGATACACACAATCGAAGCAGGATATAATGGAGGGGCAAGGGCATGAGTTACATAACTGATTAGAAGTTACTAGCTCTGTAGTCTGTGCACTGTTAAAATAAAGATGTACTTTTGTTAAAACATACATTATCAGACTCAGAACCTTAATGAGTTGCAGGAACACATTTCAAACTGACAATGTAAGTAAGTTGCGTAGGAAGTAAGTTAATGCTTGCTCTACAAAGATGAAATTAATAATACATAAAGTTAAAAATAGGGCCAAAATAAGAAATTGACACAGATAGGTCTTTTGGTAGGGACAGACGGAAGGGAGAGGGTATTTCTCAGGAACCAGTAGTGTGCTGCTACTGGCAGTCTACCACAACAGCCAGGCCCTTCAGAAGCAAGTTCTGGTAAAAGAAGTTAAATAACACCCTGAACAGAAAGCATGAAAGAATCATAGTTAAAATCTCACAATTTTCTGTTTTCATATACTCTTTATGGAAACACAGATGAGTTATCAGTGCAGTTCACTTACAGCTGAGTTGCAGGAACAATCTGAATTTTTTGAGCCATTTGTCAAAGCAAGAAGTTTGGAAGAACTGAATGTGCACCATTCCTGTCTCACATACCCCTCTATAATCTTTCAGTTTCTCAGACTTCTTTATCTGCCAGCCTCACTATTGCAGCTCACATGTAAGTGCCTTGTGGGAGGCTATCCTAGACAGCCAAACTGACAGGTCCATGATGACTTAAAATATTACCGTCTGTCTGCAGATTGGACAGCGGATGGCACCCAGCCATGAGCCATACCTCCAGTAGGCAATAATGCAGGAACCTGGTGAAGTAAGGTACACACATTTAAACTCCTGAGATGAAAAACGCATTACCTGAAACAATATGTTACATGCCTTAAAGGGAAACAACAGGAAGTGTGGATAAGCACTTAGGTTAAATCTACATTTTCTGATGTAATTTTGTGTACAGCATTCACTGAAGATACCAAGAACTAACATGTTCAAATTCAATGCTATTAATGAGAAAAATCCTGAATAGGTTCAACTGAATCAGTAATTTTAAGGCATTATTTCCTGAAAACAAATTTCTAATCATTAAGTGAAGAAGCAATAATTAAAATTTTTACCAGTTTGAAATTTAGAAGTCACAAAAACGTCAAGAGATGTAAAGTTTATCCTGAAAATTTGGTTTTATCATCATCAGTTTCAACAGATGAAGACAAATATAAAAATGTGAGTATTTTATCAGTTTTCCAAACTTGCTTGTATTTTCATTTAAACAACTAGGCATGGTATACACTATATACTTCATAAAACTAGATTAATGCAGTGAAAGAATCCTACTGGGAACCTGAAGGAGAGGAAGCAAAATGCTACATAGGGTGACTGTGTATAAACACAGCCTCAAAAAACCCACAAAACCAAACACTTTAATCAACTGTGCACTTGCCCATAATTATATAATTTCATAAAAAAATATTCTGTCAGATAAAGAATATTTTATTCTTTCTGAACCAGTTTTTTTAAATGGTACATTTCCAAATTTTTTTCAACCTCTTCAGTTTTTTACTAAACTGGAAAAAAATTATAGTCTTTGACATTTTAAAATTAACCAGTTTCATTCCTGATAGCATAGAAAACAGTGCAGCACGCTCTTAAAGTGATTGTTTATCCATAAATGTATTTTCTCAACTAGTTATAAAAAATTATTTCTTTTGCAGACACAATGATAAACAGTTAAAAGCAAACAAAGCTTTGAATTAGGATGTCTGGGCTAGTGCCAGAAGTTTGTATTTCTGTTCTAGTTTCATCTTTGGAACTAGGAGCTTTCCTTGCTTACCACAGAAGAGATGTCCACAGTTCGTTTCTATAGGAAATGTAGCCTGTTGCAAACAGACTGGACACGACATATCTGTATAGAAGCGATGCCGATCACCAGCAGAAGCATCCTGCTGGAACAGCAGGAAAATGCAAAGTGTTAAGAGATACTATTTTATTACTGAGTTCCAAAAAATAATAATAAAATGGTATTCATTCACTGTAAGTCAAACTGTCAAAAGCAGAACAATGTGAAATGAGAAATGTATTTAAATGTAAAAATCAAACACACTGTTGGGGGTTGGGTTTGTTTCTTTTTTTACTCATAGAATTTTTTCCCATAAGTTGCTAGGAAACTAACTACTGGGTACTTATGGGTACTTAAGCAAAACAAAGGAAGTGGCCAAGGTCGGGAGAGGAGTGAAGCATCCTCCTTTTTTCTCTCGCAGTTAGTCTCGGATGGGAGAGATACTGCGAGCTTTGGGGGCAGGTAAAGGACGGGGCTGGGGGCAGCTGCTCTATCTCTCTGGGCTTCAGAGGACGGCTGGACCTGCGGCTTGGGAAAAGGAATTCACTGTCACCATAACTCAGCCGGGAGCTGCCTTTCTTCTGCTGCTGGGCCTCACAGCCCCTGCCCTGCCGGGACGTTCCGCAGTTCCAGCTATCACCACGGAGTTTCTGATAGATCTGGTCCGCCGCCCCGGGATTTCTGCTCATTCCTGCCGTTCCAGCTTGGTGCTCCTCAGTGTCCTGCTGGACAGCGGGACCAACTGCCCCAGGGGGGTTCGTGAAGGAAAGCCTCTCCTCCGTCCCTTCCCGTCTCGGACAAAAGCCAGGGGAAAGTGCCTGTGACCGAGGAGGCTGTCACTGCGTTCCTAGTTTGGTTTTGTTGTTAATGTCATGGATTATGTCATGTTGTTTGTTTGCCTTGTTACACATACTAGTAAAGAACTGTTATTCCTATCGTTATATCTTTGCCTGAGAGCCCCTTAATTTCAAAATTATAGTAATTCGGAGGGAGAGGGTTTACATTCTGCATTCCAAGGGAGACTCCTGCGTTCCCTAGCAGACACCTGTCTTACAAAACAAGACATATACTTAAATGCATTGATTCAATAAGCAAGGATAGGACCATTATTTTCCCTTCATCTGTTAAATAAGTGTGTGCTTCAAACTAGTTAAAGACCACAAAGAAAGAACCTCCTTGGTCCTTCACACTGAGTCAGGTTAGACACGCTGAAGCATGAATAACAAACTCAGATCTAGATTGTTACTTCATTATCCTAAATGTTCTGTCCAGAGCCAGGTAACTGAATTGTGTTGCTTACCAGTTGCAACACTACTGTTTCCAAGCCCAAACACAGATATCAGTTTGTGTATGTCACTGTCATGAAACAGTTTTTCTCCCCATTTTGTCATATTTGTCTTCCACATAAATAGGCACTGTTGTTATTTCAAGAAGTATGATGATGAAAGACTGTTCTCAATATTCTCCAAAAGTAGGCCCTGGACTCTACCTGTCCAAACTGGATGCAGTCATAGAATCATTGAATGGTCTGAGCTGGAAGGGCCTTTAAAGATCACTAAGTTCCAACTATCCTGCCATAGGCAGGGACACCTTCCACTAGACCACGCTGCTCAGAGCCCCATCCAACCCTGCCTTGAATATTTCCAGGGATGGGGCATCCATAACTTCTCTGGGCAGCCTGTTCCAGTGCCTCACCACCCTCAAAGTGAAGAATTTCTTCCTTACATCCCATCTCAACTTAGCTTCTTTCAGTTTAAAATCACTACTCTCTGTCCTGTGACTAAAGGCTTTGCTCCAAAGTTCCTCTCTGTCACCCTTTTGCCTGACTTCTGTTGCTGTGCCATTGTTCTGCTACATACTGTTTATCAGTCTAAACATCTAACCCTTGCCCTGTCTCAACAAACTCCAGATGTCCTTTCCTTTACCTTTAAGTTCCCAGGAACATTCCAGGAAGCACACAGCATACTATAACATACTCCACCTTGTGGCAAAAACCTCTTTGAAAAAAGAAGCAGCCAAAATTTAGTTTTAAATACTTAAAGTATCCATTAAAAAAAGGCGACATTATCTCATTACTTGATGGATTTCAAGGATGCCTCTGTACAGCACGTAAGCCCCCATAACATTCAAGATCTTTTTTCAGAACCTCAGAGAAGCCTACAGTACCCCACATCAGAAAGCTGAATGATGCCAACACTTAGTACAGCACCTGATCAGTTTGAAGCTGTTGACGAAGAGCTCGCACTAGCTCTTGGTTTTCTGGATGTATGTTCTGATGTTCATTTCTGTGAAAGGAAATACAAGCAATAAAAAACTCTGTGATCCAACACTAAAAAACAACTTAACTGAAACAAATATGAAACTTGAACAAAGGGCAAAACATCATTCTTTCCTGCTATAAAGGATTTTAAAGGAAGTACACAAATAATAAAGGAAATGGGAATTTATTCTGGATCCTGAAGTTACTTTGGACACTTAAAGCTGTACAACAGCAAGATTTTTCAGAGGCTTCATAATCAATCATTAAATCATGTTAAAACTAGATTTTAATATGAGAAAAAATTAAAACATGAACCTACAAAAAATGAAGTTGCCTGAAAGCTTTGCTATTAAACACGCAGAAATATTTTTCATTTTTGTCTTCACTGATAGCTTCTTAGTTGTTGGTCTACTCATAAATCATTAGTTTTTCACTCATTGCCTAAGTCATAGAGTTGAAACCTCCTAATTACTTCAATTTTATCTGCTACATGACATTTGCATAAGAAAGGGTAGACAAATTTACATTTAGAATATTGAATTTATGTAACTATCAGCAGACTGGATATAAAAAGAAACCACTCTTTTAAAATCACTCTTTTTTAAAAAAAGGAAGATTCTACAGGCAAGCAAACTACAGGTTAGATATGCCAAGAGAAATGATTGGGATGGGACACACTGAAGAAAGAAGGATGGATATATTACAAATTTGAAATTCAAAAGCACAGTGGGACAGAATTGAAATTAAAAATGTGCTGACAACAATCAGAGGTGTTGAGTTACAATAAGTATGAGTCAACAGCATCTTAAAAGATGTGAATTTTTATGCTTAATTCATATGGATTTCAATGATGATACATTCTGCTCAGCACTCTTGAGGTCTCAGCTGGATTCTGTTCTCCATTTTGGGCTAAATGCATAGAAACATATAGAGAAGCTGGAGGAAGTTCAGAAGATAATAAGAACTACTGTCCACATTTTTTAAACATTAGAGAAAGACCTAAGAAATGTCAGTTTATATAGAAGACTCTTCATGGAGTGAAAAGGTGACAGGATAAGTCTTTCATTTTATAAATATGAGCAATTACTTCCCACAGTTATTTAGGGTTTGTGGAAACACATTTCTAACTTCATATAGTGTACAAAATCAGAAAAGATTACCTCAGGCTATTTTGATCCATCTCTGACTAAAAGTTAAAATAAAAAACAGGTTAATATGCTTCCAGGGATATTGAGGTAAGCTGATCCTCTGTTAGAGATGAGGGCTGGACTGGCTGAACTTTTAGGACATTTTCTGGCTGCAGCTATATTATATAGTTTCCTCAATGGCTCTAGAAGCTTCTGCAATATTTTCCTTCAGTTAATGTGGGCAATCATAATACTGCATTATTGCCATGTTTAACATTTTGTCTGCTTCATTCTTTCTTCAAAGAGAAATAGACAAGTCCCATATTTTTCACGCAAATATTTACATGGCTATCTGTAAAAAGAAAATTTATTTAATACTAATGTGGGTGACATACGAAAGATATATGATGGAAAGCCTATATTAAAATCCTTATGCACCCTTGCTCTCCATGAATCAGATTTTGTGGATGTTGTCTGTCATATATGTTATATGTATAGAAGTATTTTTCTGTTTAGATGCTACAAATTGAACATATTTCACAACTTCAGTTTGCCAGAATGTTTGATATATATTGAAGTTCAATTTGATTTGCACAAGCGGAAGGTGTGAATTGTTAGACAGTTTATTCTGATTTCTCCATAAACAACTAATTGCAAATTTGCTACTGGAAGTGTTCATTTATATGATCCTACCCTGGTATCACATACTATGATGAAATCATGACAGCATTTGCAGAGCTGCAGAGATATAGTATGTATGGTCACTTATGCATAAGATGGTGGTGAGACAGCTGAAAAACCATGCAATGCTCAGGAAGGGACAGGCAGATCTCAAGACATCAAATTCATAATTTCTGTCATGCAATTAGTGTGAGAAGACAACTGAAATAAATGAAAACCAATATGGTGCTATGTAATAAAAGGCATTATCAAACACAAGCCAGAAAGAAATCAAGTTAGATGCAAAGCCCTTTTGTTTCCCCATTTCTGATTGCTAGCACACCAGAAGTTGAGGGAAAAGGTCTCATGATGTGGAAAGATTGTATTATATACCACAGAGGGCCCTGCCAAACTATTATTATTGGAAGGAAGAAGACTGTCTTCTCATGCAGTTTGCAGTCTCACACAAGGAAAGAGAGGGACAGTACTTAAGGGGACTGGTGCATCACTCTGCAGTGATGGACACTGTTAATTTCCAAGGACTAAGATCTCACTTCTGCTGAAAAAAGTGACTTGATCTTATACTCAAACCATATGATGGATAGAAAAATGATATTAAAAATATCTCAACCTGTAGACCCATAAACATGGAACACGTAAGTCATCTAGGACAAATCTCTTGTAAGGAATTAAAGGGTCAGGCTTCCTTTAATTTGCTGAATACACTGAATTTTCACAATCTCATTTGTAATGTGACAATCTACTCACCAATTTAAAAGATGATGGAAAAAATTTGGCTTCATTTTATCAAAATTTGTAACTCAAAAGCATACAGGCTTCACGAAAGTATCATATAGTGCCTGAACTACATATACATCTTAACTATGGCTTTTAAGTTTCTCCACCAGAAGCATGAATGAAGCCTTGATGTGATGCTTCATTGAGTTCTTTCAACTCGAAAAAAGTACAGCAACTATATCCCTTAATAGTTCTCTCCATATTCTGCTTCTGCCCCCTAAAATCTACTGCAACACATACTCCTTGCTCCTCATTTCCCTTTTTATTCAGCTCCTGCAACTATTCATTACCATAAGCTTTCTTTCCTGTATATTTACTTATGATCTATTCCTACCCAATTAAGTATTTCAGTTCTGTTGATACAGAAGCACGACATGCAAAGAAAAAATTGGGGTAATGAATACCATATAAGGAACAGAAAGACCACTGTACTGTCTAAGGTAACTAGAGAAAAAAAAAGAAAATACTCTTTCTCTCCCTCACTTCTCCTTCAGTGTTAAATAAAAGTAGTGTAATTTTTGTCCTCTACAAATTTTCTAGCATACTGTGCAGATTTTGATGGCAACAATACAAAGGAGATAGATGAAGAGTGCTGCTGCATACAGACAATTTCAAAAAGTACCACAAGGCAGAGCAGGGAGCTAAGAGGATACTAGTAAGACTTTCAGTCCTTAGTCATAGAATCACAGTCACAGAATATGCTGAGCTGGCAGGGACCCAGCAGGATCACCGAGTTCAACTCCTGGCCCTACATGGACATCTCAAGACACATATCCCT
>WAAE01020252.1:4497-133474 GCA_013400495.1 Nicator chloris | reverse complement strand
AAAGCTCAACCTTCAGGCATCACCTCAGCTAAACCACGGCACTGAGTGCCACATCCAGTCTTTTTTAATGTGAAATTCCTCCTTCCCTCTGCCTTTTCCCTGCCTCTTGCTCTGCCACATCCAATCTTTTTTAATGTGAAATTCCTCCTTCCCTCTGCCTTTTCCCTGCCTCTTGCTCTGCCCCATCCCTTGTTCCCTGCATATTTACCCACGGATTGCCCCTGGCACTGCCAGCTCCTGCCATGGGTGATGTTACCCAGGGCTCCTTCACAAAAACCACCCTGCAAGCCTCTTAATTAGTCCAGGCAGGCAGAAAATAAATAATTGTGAGAGGTAAACTATTCCCAGCCTGGTCCTTGCACTCCCCAGGGGGAGGATCTCTCACCTCAAGCCAGGCAAGCAGCTTTGACATCTGCCTCACCATTTCTTCATCCTCAACTAAATACCTTCTGTAAAAGAAGCTGATTAAAAATTCTCAGGCAAAGATCAGCCATCCCTAAGTGAAATTCAGGAGGAAGGTCTATCCCTGCTGCAGGTTGGTGTAGAGCAGCTCAAGGAGGACAAAAAGGGACCTCAGACTTCCCAAGGCACTTTTATTTGTACAAACATCAGCCCTGGGCTGTGTTAGAGTTTTTCTGTTTGTTAAACAGAAAAAAAAAATAAACTTTTCTTTTCAGTTTGAACCATCATTTCCTGCATTATTTAATATCCTGTTCAGTGCATTTCTGAAGGCTCACCCCTCCCAAAAGATTCAGGGTTCCAGCATCCAGCTCTGCTGCTGTCAGATTTAAAAATAAAGATCTCTACAAGAGGTTTTTTTTTTTTTTTTTATGTAAGGAAGAGCAATTTTTACTTCTCTGCTGCCTTTGCTGACTGGGCACTGGGTTCCAGCTATAGGCTGCTGCTCTGAACTACGCATTTGAAGTTATTTTTGAAATGTGTTATTACCCTGAAGTTGCATCTCTCCCTTTTTGATGCATAATTTAGATTTTAGCCTCTCATAAATCACACGCCCAAGGAACTGCTGATGCTTCTGGGAAAGGGGAAAAAAAAAAACCACCCAAAAAACTCCAACAACAATAACAAGACTGCACAAAGTATTCTTTGTGGAGACTGTTGTGGATATGAACACATTTATGCTTCTCTGAGTTTTCCCCTATTTTTGTCTCTGGGGTGTTTACACAAACACAGAACCTCTATTGTTGGGTGATTCACCAAGAGCAGGGAGATCTGGTGAATTCTGCCATCATCTGCAGCATGAAATCACAGCCCTTGGTGGCACCCAGATGGAGGCATGGAGCAGGAAAGAAATGAAAGCCAAGTTGCCTTTTCTAATGGAGGAGATCCTTCCTTGTGGAGCAGCAAGGCCAGGCAGAAAATCTCCAGGAAAAACAGGATTATTAAATAAAGTCCTGAGGGGCTTTGAGCAACTCAGTCTCGTGCTGGATTTGGTTCTAGCCTGCTGCTTGATGTTGACAAATCTGTTTATTTTTGGGTGTATTTTATCCTCCTCTCAAAATAGAAGTGGGGAGGCCTTTGCCTGTTGCTGCTTTTCTTTAGGTTACCACAGAATTTATTCCAAAAGCTGCTGAAAAAATTCCCAGTGGCTTCCAAATGGCTCTGGCCTTAACATTCCTAATTAAAGGTGTGGGCATTTTGGACAAGTGTATGAAATGCCACAGCTCCCTACTGAACCTGGCTTCAAATGAGTAATGTCAGGAGTGACGTTAATTAAAATCAGGGGAAAGAAACTTTCTGTTGCAAAACAAAGTGAAGATTTCTGAAGGCTCTGTGTTGTACCCCAGTAATTGTAACTGAGTTCATCTGCTGCTCCTGAGGTTGAAAAGAAGAAATTATTGACTGCAATTATCTATCCAAGGAAAACTGAGATACAGGGGGGACGGGAAAGAAAAAAAAGTCAAAAATGGGATGTTTTTCTAAGCATTGGAGGCAACATCAGCAGGTTTTTCAGGGTGTAATTTATAAGGGAAGTGATTGAACTGAAATTAGGCACTTAAAAAAATCAGCAAAGTGTGGAGGACATAATAACCTTTGAAGAATTTTAAAAGCCTTTTCACATTGGTATTATTCCAGTTCCTCACCCCTGTAATTTCACCTTTTTTATTTTGTTGTTGCTGTTTTAATGGCACAGCTCCTAATGGCAAGTGATTATTTCAGAAGCAACGAGTTTCATTAGAAAAGGCAAAGTCAATCCATACCCTTCCTGTCTGGGGAGAAAAAGCTTAAGAGAACAACTTCAGTGTGTCCCAAATGCTCATAGGAACAAAATAAATCTCAAGTTTGAATGTTCTGATAAATAAATCTCACTGACTTTAAGCCAGGCCCAGGAGTTTCTCAGTCAAAAGCCAAGTTTTGCAGATTTCTGTCGGAGTAGGTGCAGGATGGAGAGGAAAAAAAGCTCAGAAACTCCAGCCCTAAAACTTTGTGGCAGTTGCCCAAAATTATTAAAAATCGATGGCAGATTTTTGTGGGGATGTGGCTGATTTTGTGTCCCTCCACGCCATTCACAGGGAGAGCTCCGAGAGCATTTTTGGGGCAATCCACCACCATGTAAAAACCCCCTCATTAAAGTTCCCATCATTCTCCTCCTCTCAAATCAACGTGAATTGAATTATTTCAGACATTTCCCGCACAGAAAAGTCTTCCTCGAGGTTTTTTAAAGCCTTTGGCCTCCTGCTGCAGCTGTTGGACCTTTGCTAAAACCAGGAATAGACGATCCTGGATCAAAGCCAAACCAGCCTCACACCTTGTCCAAATCCACGAGGATTAAGCACTTTATGTAGCCTGAAAAATCACCTTTTTTTCCTGTCTGAGAGCTACACATTTCCAAACCCAGCACGCAATTTTTGTGGAGAAGAGGTGAAACTTTCCAGCCGGGGTTTATTTTTTAGGGAGCGGCGTGTTTTTGGTGACAACAGAAAGTCCTGCTCAAGCCTCTCAGCCTCACCTCACCTTTGTGCGATGGAAATTTGGGTTGCTGGGAGGTCACCTGGAGGCAGGTTGGGTTTATGATCCCCCAGGTTTATTTTGAGGTTTATTATCCTGTTTATTATTAAACCTCACCTGGCGGCGGGTTGGGTCGATTACCCCGCAGGGAGAGGAAAGGGAACAGCGCTGCCCCAAACTCAAACACCCCGCACAAAAGGGCTGGGATTCGCTTCAAAAGGCACTCAAACAATAAGCTTTCCATGGATTCCATCACTTCCCTAATGGACAAAACACGATTCCCTCTCCGGCTTCTCTGGGTGCCAAGTGCTGTGCCTGCTACAATGGCTGCATTGTTCTTGCAGGCTGCAGGCTGGGATGGATTTTGGTAACTGCTGCTCTTTAGAACACAATTGTCTGCTGACAGTTATTCCAGCAGAGCTTTAACTCCTTCCAGCCACACGAACCTCTTCCAAAAAGGTTATTGTTATTTCTTTTTTTTTTTTTCCCCCACGAAGAACAGAAAGGGACCTAAACCTGCGACTCTCAGTGTTAGATAACATGTAAATGATGGTGAGTCACAGTGGAAAATCGTAGATAAAAATTGCACAAAGGCTTATTTAAGCACCATCTCATGATTCCTTCCCTGTGCCTGAGCGTGTGAGATGTACTCACACACACACTCCAGAATAATGCTACTATTTGTCCATCCCTCTGCCCTGCAGCTGCCTTGGAAGAGATGAGATCCAGAACAAAAAATGCACATTCGTATCCATATTCATCTTTTCATATCTCACATTCCCCACCGAGGCACGAATGAGCCCTGGACCAGCTGTAATCACTGCTACATTTGTGACAAACACCCCGATTCCCACACTTCTTCTCATGGGAAAGCTTTCTGCTGGGTTTGTGCTGGGTTACAAATGGGATATTCCTCATTTACAGTCTGGAAAACAGGCAGCTGCTGGGTGATCCTGAGAACCCCAAGACTGGGGATGGATTCCAAGGGATGCTTTCCCAGATTTCACTCCAAGAACCACACAAGAACTGCTTGGAAAGAAGGTCAGGAGAGGCAGAAGATCTGACTTGTGGCAGGAAACACTGAGAACAAGGTGCTGGGATTTTTTCCCTCTGTGCATGTGGTATTTCTGTAATTCAAGCTGCAGCAGCAGCCAAGCTCTGAAAACAAACCCAAAAGAAGAGCCAAATATGTCAGTAGGAGTTGGAGAGCAATTCCAGCAGTGCCTGAGAGTTTAAGGATGGGAGATATTCCTTTCCCCTGAATCAGAGACCTGTGTGAAGCCCTGTGCTCAGGAAACATCCAGAGAGGAGAGAGAAAACAGCTTGGCCAAAACAAAAGGAGATTTTACATCCTGAAGGGCACAGGTTCACAAATAAGAGCCAGAAACTGCTGCTGGATTTCTGGAGACAGGCTGAAAAAGTGCATTCTATTGTAGAGAAGGAGTTTCCATCTTACTCATCCTGCCCAGCTCCCCACAGCCCAGAATTGTTCCCAGTAGGATCCTTTTATTTCCCTCTCCAGCTCAGCTCTGGGAGGCTGAAGGAACAGGGCCAGCCAACCTCACAATTAGAAATGTTCTTCCTAATGCTTGCCCGTAATTTGTCTGCTTTTTTTCATGCATTAGCCTTTATGAGCTTCAGAGGCCACCTTAATTGCATTCCCTTCTGGCTGCTCAGGGAAGGCAGTTTGCTTTTTTTTTGTTTTTTCATAGATTGAAAGCAGGGATTGGAGCCAGAGTCCTGGGAGCAGGGAGCTCTGGCAGGGACCATCATCACCATCACCATCATCATCTCATCATCCCTCGTGGGGAACAGCACTGGGTGCCAGTCCCACGTCCCAGCCATGGGATGCTCCAGCCAGCCCTGCCCCTCACACAATGCCCATTTTATTCCTTTCCTTCCCTCAGGACAGCTCTGGAATTCCCTGCTTTGCCCACAGCTCCCTCCTGGAGCTGCCTCAGAGAAGTCTTGGCCACCCTCTCCTTCCTGAGCACCTCAGCTGGGATTTTCACAGGCACCCTGAGGCAGGAGCTTCCCAAATCCCAACCACCTTGGCTTTGCCCAGGGCTGCCTTGCTCAGCTTCCTTCAGCCTCCTCTGAAAAATCCATCCCTGGAAGAACTCCTGAGTTCACTGGGAACACCAAGAACTCCTCAGCTCATTTAGAAAATCAAGAACTCCTGAGCTCACTGAGAACACCAAGAACTCCTGAGCTCATGGAGAACACCAAGAACTGCTGAGTTCATTGGGAACATCAAGAACTGCTGAGTTCATGGAGAACACCAAGAACTCCTGAGCTCACTGAGAACACCAAGAACTCTCTGAGCTCACTGAGAACACGAAGAACTCCTGAGTTCACTGGGAACACCAAGAACTCTCTGAGCTCACTGAGAACATCAAGAATTCCTGAGCTCATTTAGAACATCCATGCTGGCATGGAGCTCAGTACCTTCCAGAAGGAAATAACCAGTGTTGTGTGTCACAAGGGCCCATATTCCTGGGTTCATTTAGGAATGTTATGGATGGGCAGGGTGCAGCCCTGCACTCCCACCTCTGTGCAGGACGAGGGAGCAGGCAGTGCCCTCCCATGCCCACCTGTGGGAGTTTTCTCTCCGAGGTCAGGATGAAGGACACACGAGAAGCGTGGTCTCTCAGTTCTCAGTTGGTTGTTTATTATTTCTTATCTGCTTCCAGACTCACAAGGTGTAAGTCCCAACTAATAAGTTAGGGAAATATTTACTTTCTAACCCTTACCAAGGTCTTTTAAGCACTAATTGTCCAATAATGAGATGGCACCTACATTGTTTATACTTTTAACCCAATGACCCATCACCCTTGGTCCACACTGCTGACCTTTTCCACCCAATCACAGAAAACCACCCAAATCTGTGAAGAAGGAAGAAGAAGGTGCAAAAAGACAAGTGACCCACACCCAAAAGTCTCTGTCTTGGCTTCCATATACTACTATATACTAAAATCCTAAATCTCAGTTTTTCACCCTGTGAGACCACACAACACCACTCAAACTACACACCCCAAACCTCTGTGCCATCCCCCAACCTCGGGAGCCTTTTCCAAGGCCTCAAGTCAAAGGTGGTGCTTGCTTGAGGGTCAGCACCCCCCAGCTCAGAAAACCCCAAATTTTCAGCCCCCAGGGTTCCACCAGCCACCTTTCCTCACCCTGTGCCCTCGTGTGGAGGGGTTTATTTCAGCAAAGAGCACCAATCAATGCCTGAGCAGGGCTCAGGAGCCTGTGGCCTTGGTGGCAGGGGAGGCTTTTTGGTCCTACCAGTGAATGCACTATGAATGCACAAATCAGAACGGGTGGTGAGCAGCCAGACTTGTCCTCGTGTGTCCCGTGGAATATCGAGGGCTGTGAGGATGGATCGAGCTGCTCCATTTGGATTTTAAGGAGCTAGAGCTCCTCACGACACTGGCATTTTCCAAATTTCAGTAGATTTTCTAATTGACCTGAGAAATTGCTTGCCAAACAATGAACATTTTGTATAATGAGGCAACAAACCCTGACTGTGGCCATGCTGGATGGTTCCCCAAAGTCAGCAGGTTGTGGGGAAAGGCAGAAAATGTGTCCTGGGCTCCTTTTAGGTTTGGGGGAGGCAACTCATCACCAAATGCACACCAAGAGCCTTTGACAGGAATGACAAATGCAGCTTTCACAGTGATGTGGCTCTTCCTCCTGCAGGGGCCTCAGCTCCTTCTCAACCCAGACCTCAACCAACCACAAATGGATGTTTCAATCCTCCAGGAACCCTTCTGAGAGGTTTTTATTTTTCAGATGCTCATTGCTTTTTATCTATCATTGATATTTGCCTGATTTTCTCTGAAATTAAATCCCACACGTACCCAAGTGGCAAAATTTAGATCTTGAGTTTGGTTGAGAATCAAAGAATCCCCAGACTGGTTTGGGTTGGGAGAGACCTTGGAAATCATCTCATTCATCCCCTGCCAGGGGCAGGGACACCTCCCACTACCCCAGGGTGCTCCAAACCCCATCCAACCTGGCCTTGGGCACTTCCAGGGATGGGGAATAACCATAAAGAATTGATTCCATATATCAAACCTAAATTTCCCCTCTTCCAATTAAAAAAAAAAAAAAAAATAAAAAGAGTCAAATTGTCTGCTAAGAATTTTCCCTAACAAATTTAACTCCCAAGCATTTTTTAAGAGAGGAAATAGAAGGTGAAGAAATGGGGCAAAATGGAGAAATGAGAATTGAGGTTTTGCAATTTGCTCCTGCAGGGGGAAGGTTTGACCTCAGCAGTGCTGAGGTGTGTGATGGATGGGGAGAGAAACGGGCACCGAAATTTGGGCTCCTGAAGGAACATTCACAGAGCTGTCCTTCAGGCTCAGGAAGGATTCCTGAGCTTTGGCTGCAGCCAGGTGAAGTTTCACAGGGGGGAAAAAGCCACGAGGATGCCACGGAAATGATCTGGTTTAAAGCTGAAGTGGAAAGTGGAGAAGCCAGGAGCCTGACAAGCTGCCTGAGGGCTCTCATCATCATCTCCCCAGCGGGACAGGGCCCAGCTGCTCCTGTTTTGTCACCAAGTGCCATTGGCAGGGTGCCTGACTTTGATCAGGACCTGCTTCACAGTCTGCATCAGGCACAGGAGCTGAAACGACCCCAAAGTGCCTGTGCACAGGCACAGGAGCTGAAAAGACCTCAGAAGTGGCTGTGTACAGGAACAGGAGCTGAAAAGACCCCAGAAGTGTCTGTGCACAGGCACAGGAGCTGAAAAGACCCCAAAGTGGCTGTGTACAGGAACAGCAGCTGAAACGACCCCAAAGTGTCTGTGCACAGCAACAGGAGCTGAAAAGACTCCAAAAGTGGCTGTGCACAGGAACAGGAGATGAAAAGACCCCAAAAGTGGCTGTGTACAGGAACAGCAGCTGAAAAGACCCCAAAAGTGGCTGTGCACAGGAACAGCAGCTGAAAAGACCCCAAAGTGGCTGTGCAGAGCAGGGGGAGATGTGAAGGCTAAAGGCTGCTCTAACCACCAAGTATCAACTTCATCCCCCACCCGCCTCCCACACACGACTAGAAATAACTTGAAATGATTTATTTAAGTGTGTCTGTATTGCAGTTAGGTATTTAATGACTTAAAGGGACATTTCACTTCGGAATAAAGGTGGATTTTCCATCCTTTGAGGGGAAGCATCGCTCCTGCACCCAATTTCCTGAGCTGTTCTGAATGCTTTGCAGCGCTCAGTGGATTGAACTCCGGGCTGCTGTCTCATTACCCTCATTAACAGACAGAAAACCACAGCACAAATGGGTTCAGCAGCTAAACTTAGCACACAGTAATTCAGTGAGAGAACAAGGGAGGAGATCATTCTCCCATCCTGCTTGCTGAATATTAGAAGGGAAAAAAAGAAAACACGTCTCATCTTCCTTCTGCTCCTGTTGTTTGTTGCCTCAGGCATCGTCTTTTTGTGGATAACAATGCATTCAGGGCAAAGAGTTGAGCAGAAATGTTCATGGCAGAAGGCTGGGGACATGGTTCAGAAAGGAGGAGTAGGAGGAAGCACATGCAGGAAAATTTCATGTTGGAATTCTCCAGGCTCGCTGGGGATGGAAGCATCTGACTGAGTCACGTTATGAATGTTATTAACATGGTGAAGAGTTCAAACCTCTGGAATTGTCTCTCCTTTTCTCTAAAGACTTCTGCTGTGACAACAGCCACAGCCTGGTCCAGCTGCTTCCAGGAAATTCTGATTTTCGTGTCTTTAGCACATCAGTGCCTTTGTAGAATTAATTTGGGTTTTATCAGCAGAGGAACATGCTTGAGTGTGTTTTGTGTTTGTTTTAATGGGCTCCACTCATTTTGACCTTGCAAATGGGCAGGAGAGCTGATAAAACCAAGGTTTTGCTGTTTTCACCACTGCATCACGACTGAACTGTGAGAGAGGAAACGAGCTGAGAGAGCCAACAAACTTCTTTGGTGGTTCCTGTGCTCAGACACCTCAAAAAAAGGAGAGGATTTCAGCTCACACTTTTGGCATCATTTTCCCCATCCCCCTGAATCATTCAGGTTGGAAAAGACCTGTGAGATCACCGAGTCCAACCCTTCCCCCAGTGCTGCCAGGCCACCCCTGCCCATGTCCCCAAGTGCCACATCCACAGTGACTTTTATCATTCCACCTGCTCCCTCCTTCTGCCTCCACGAGTGGATTAAACCCATGATTTAGTGCCTGGCATCCACCCAGGGGTTGGAAGAAATGCTCTTTCAGGCCCCTCCCAAGCCCATCCATGCCATAATTCTGTGATTCTGGAGTAGGCACAAGGCTGGGATGCACTGGGGGTGTCCCCACGTGAACAGAATTCCCCTCAGCCTTGTGGTCTGCACCCCAGAGGTGACATTTGGGGACTCCTGCCCTGGGAGTGCTTCCTCCTTGCAGCTGAGTAGGAAACACTCAATGAACCACTTCCTGTGCTGCCAGGGGGGCAAGATGAAAGTTGCTGTGAGTTTTGCATTTCTCCGGGCCCTGAAAGCCTCAGCAGAGAGCAAACAGCACAAACAGCACAAACAGCACAAATAGCACAAACAGCACAAACAAACAGCACAAACAGCACAAACAGCACAAACAAACAGCACAAACAGCACTGTGTTACCAGAGGGAACCTCCTGATCCTTAAAGCACCATTTCCCCATTTATNGCCTGTGCACAGGAACGGAGTTGAAAATACCCCAGAAGTGGCTGTGTACAGGAACAGCAGCTGAAAATACCCCAGAAGTGGCTGTGCACAGGAACAGCAGCTGAAAAGACCCCAAAAGTGTCTGTGCACAGGAACAGGAGTTGAAAATACCCCAGAAGTGTCTGTGCACAGGAACAGGAGCTGAAACGACCCCAAAGTGTCTGTGCACAGGAACAGGAGCTGAAAAGACCCCAGAAGTGGCTGTGCACAGCAACAGGAGCTGAAAAGACCCCAAAAGTGGCTGTGCACAGGAACAGCAGCTGAAAAGACCCCAAAGTGGCTGTGCAGAGCAGGGGGAGATGTGAAGGCTAAAGGCTGCTCTAACCACCAAGTATCAACTTCATCCCCCACCCGCCTCCCACACACGACTAGAAATAACTTGAAATGATTTATTTAAGTGTGTCTGTATTGCAGTTAGGTATTTAATGACTTAAAGGGACATTTCACTTCGGAATAAAGGTGGATTTTCCATCCTTTGAGGGGAAGCATCGCTCCTGCACCCAATTTCCTGAGCTGTTCTGAATGCTTTGCAGCGCTCAGTGGATTGAACTCCGGGCTGCTGTCTCATTACCCTCATTAACAGACAGAAAACCACAGCACAAATGGGTTCAGCAGCTAAACTTAGCACACAGTAATTCAGTGAGAGAACAAGGGAGGAGATCATTCTCCCATCCTGCTTGCTGAATATTAGAAGGGAAAAAAAGAAAACACATCTCATCTTCCTTCTGCTCCTGTTGTTTGTTGCCTCAGGCATCGTCTTTTTGTGGATAACAATGCATTCAGGGCAAAGAGTTGAGCAGAAATGTTCATGGCAGAAGGCTGGGGACATGGTTCAGAAAGGAGGAGTAGGAGGAAGCACATGCAGGAAAATTTCATGTTGGAATTCTCCAGGCTCGCTGGGGATGGAAGCATCTGACTGCGTCACGTTATGAATGTTNCCTGTGAGATCACTGAGTCCAACCCTTCCCCCAGCGCTGCCAGGCCACCCCTGCCCATGTCCCCAAGTGCCACATCCACAGTGACTTTTATCATTCCACCTGCTCCCTCCTTCTGCCTCCACGAGTGGATTAAACCCATGATTTAGTGCCTGGCATCCACCCAGGGGTTGGAAGAAATGCTCTTTCAGGCCCCTCCCAAGCCCATCCATGCCATAATTCTGTGATTCTGGAGCAGGCACAAGGCTGGGATGCACTGGGGGTGTCCCCACGTGAACAGAATTCCCCTCAGCCTTGTGGTCTGCACCCCAGAGGTGACATTTGGGGACTCCTGCCCTGGGAGTGCTTCCTCCTTGCAGCTGAGTAGGAAACACTCAATGAACCACTTCCTGTGCTGCCAGGGGGGCAAGATGAAAGTTGCTGTGAGTTTTGCATTTCTCCGGGCCCTGAAAGCCTCAGCAGAGAGCAAACAGCACAAACAGCACAAACAGCACAAATAGCACAAACAGCACAAACAAACAGCACAAACAGCACAAACAGCACAAACAAACAGCACAAACAGCACTGTGTTACCAGAGGGAACCTCCTGATCCTTAAAGCACCATTTCCCCATTTATGGCACAAAACCAAAATGCAATTACAGCCCCCAGGCTGACAATTCCCAACAACACAACCCCCCCAACAAACCCCAGAGCTTCTCGTTTCTGACAAGTCCCAGAAATGCTCTTTCAAAGGCACAACACCTGGCCGGGGTGTCAGCTCACGTTTCAGCTTGCTTTGGAACAAAGCGGGAATAGAGGAGGCAGCGAGCCCTGGCAGCCTCATCCCTCTCCCACTGCCCCTCCTGGGGGCAGGTGGCAGCCTGGCAGGGGGCTTGGATCTGCTCACCACTGACGGGGTGCTGGCTCTTCCAATGCTCCATCCTTTCCTGCAGGAACAAACCATCCCTCCTCACTAGAGCAGTCAGGAGACTGAAATGTGACTGCGGGTGAAGGAAGAAAGAACTGACACCACCCACACGCCCCGACCCCCTCTCAAATAAAGAGGGTTTACTGAGTTTTCTCATGTTTTTGGCCGTTGAAGGGCTGGTCCCCGTGTGCTGCTCCCAGCCAGGCTGCCCAGGAATGCTGGAATATGCAGGGTGGGAGATGCCCTGACGTCCTTCAGGCCCGGAGCTGCTGTTTGCTCAGAGGATGAGGCACAATCCCTGCCCTGAGTGCTCACAGCGTGAACAGAGGAGGGAATAAACAGTCCACGGGACAGAGGATGGAATAATCCATCTCTGGGACCTCTTAACTCCTAGACAAAGCGGGTCAGAGGTGTTGTGCAGGTCTCAGGTGTTGTTTTACTCAGTTTTCCACTCCCAAAGCCGTGTGGTTTCTGCAGCAGCACCATTGTTGTGGATTTTCCCCTTTGCCATAGGCTTGGCTGTGTCTGGGAGGGTCCAGCTGGCTGACGAGCCACCAAGGAGGTAAATCCAGAACGGCTCCAGCTGCTCTGTGCAATTGAAAGCCAAGCTGGAAGCAGGAGCTTGCAGCACTCTTAGGGACAGGGGGATGGGGATTTGGAGAGCAGCTTTCACCCGGGACACGCCACTCTGCAGCCCCAGAGTGTCCCCCTGACACCCTTACCAGAGCTTTTTGCATAAAAACGCTCTTTTTTTCCAGTGGAATTGTTGTTAAACTAAGCAGAGGGGCTTTCTGTGGCAAACACGGGGTTACACCCGCCCCAAGGCCAGTGTGAGGCGTGTGCAGGATGTGTGGCCGGGGGGGTTGGGTGGGGGCAGCCAGTGGTTATAAAATTGCCTGATATTTGGTCACTCACATGACTCTCAGCTTTGCTCCAGAACTGAAAACTGAGACCTGTCTGTGTGACTTTTTCCACGCCGTCAGCAGCTGAACCTGCTGTGGGCTGCGAGCGCTGCACCTGCTCCGGGCAGAACCCCCAGAGCAGCCTTCAAACGCTGCTGAGCCTCCTCGTGACCCCTGGGCAGATGGGATTCTGCCCTCCCAGGCCTGCAGGGGCAAGTTCTGGGTTTAATCCCGGCATCTGGTGTGCGTTTGGTTGCAGAATCAAGGTTCACTCATCCTAAACATGCAGAACTTCACCGCCCAAGGGCTTCTGCCCCAGCCCATCCGTGTGGAGCCCTCATCTCCACAGTCCTGCTGCTGCCCCCGGACTTTTTGGCCTCTCATAACTTCCCTGCAAGCTGTGGTCAGGGAAAATCCTCTTGCAATGGATCTGTTCTGAAGGAGGAAGGGTAGAAGGCGGCTGGCCATGAGCTCACCTGGCTGAGCTCTTGGAACAGGCTCTGCTGGAACAGGCTCTGTTGGAACAGGCTCTGTTATCGAGTGTCAGGATGGATGAGCAGAGAGAGGAGGCACCAACAGGCTGGGAAGGAGTTTTCCCACCCACGCAGCAGCTACAGCAACTCCTTGATCTGCCACCAAGTGAGAGCCCAGCTGTTTACTGCTCTCAGTCACCTCTGGGGGCCGTGACCTTCCCCTCCAGGTCGGAGGAAACGGGGTGGGAGGGATGGCTCAGGGATGGCTCAGGGATGGCTCAGGAATGGCTCAGGGATCCCAGTGATGGCTCAGGAATGGCTCAGGGATCCCAGTGATGGCTCAGAGATGGCTCAGGGATGCCAGGGATGGCTCAGGGATCCCAGTGATGGCTCAGGGATGGCTCAGGGATCCCAGTGATGGCTCAGGGATGGCTCAGAGATCCCAGTAATGGCTCAGGGATCCCAGAGATGGCTCAGGGATGCCAGTGATGGCTCAGAGATCCCAATAATGGCTCAGGGATGCCAGAAATGGCTCAGGGATGCCAGTGATGGCTCAGAGTTCCCAACAATGGCTCAGGGATCCCAGCAATGTCCCAGCCTGGCTCAGGTTCAGCTGGAGCTCCATTTACTGCGGGGTTCAGGCTGAGACCCTTCCAGCTCCTTGCTGGTGCAGCTGTCAGCTCACATGGGGCTCCTTTCTTCTGGAGGACGGGGCAGAATTTCCTCCCAGTACTCCTGCATCGCTTCCCCTCCACTTCCAGTTCACTGCTGTCACCCACCCAAGAGCCAGCTCAGCTAAGAATCCAAGGAATTAGGCTCTGGGGTTTGCTGGTGTCACACTGCACCATGCCTCTGCAAACTGGTTCATAACTCTGCCCATCCCAGGGCTGGCTCAGAGCAGAGCCACATGACTGCTCTGCCTGATCATGGCTCGCTCCTGCTCTTGCTGAAGAATTTCTGGGGTGTTCCAGCAGGCTGAGTTCAGAGTATTCGACAGTGAAGTGTGACAGGGCCGTGCTGGCAGCCAGGAGAACAGGGGAGGACTGGGCAGATGAGATTCTCACCCTGAAATGTTAAGCTAATTTCTTTATCTAAAAAGGAGAAGGGGGATTTCTCACTTCTGCTAAATGCCTTTTGGCTTGCCATCAAGAGGGAATTAAGCTCAATAATACCCACCAACATCTTGCTTGCAGTAACTTGTGTCCTCAGATCTCTCCTTTGCCTTCAAAAATCAGCAAGATTGAGCTCTAGATTTTAAACTGTACTTGCTATGATTTAATTACAAGTCACATCTCTGCTCCCATCGATTTCATGTGTCTGTGCAATATTATCTTTGAAATCTGCATTGCACTCCTGCCCTCAGCCTGGGGTTGCAGCAAGGAAATGCCCAGCCCAGATAAACCACGGCTCTGTTAATCCCTCCTGAAGGCCAGGGTTTCAATCTATCTGACCCAACGGTCAAAACTTACACTGAGATTAAGAATAAAACTCTTCCAAATGCATTTAAAAGAGTTAAGGCCGTGCCCATGCTTTCTCCAGGGTCTCCCAATAAAAAAAATATGAGAGCAGCACCCACACGAGTGTTTGAGGAACAGAGGGCTTGGATATCTCTGGGGAGAGAGGGAAAGCAGAGGTTTGACTTTATTCTACCAACAAAACTCAGTCCTCTCAGCTGAACGCAAACTTAGCTTTGGATGCTTCTAGATGTGGCTTAAGCCACATAAAATAAAAGCTCAGGAGCCTTGGGCATCCTCTGGAGCTGATGCAGATCTTTATTCAGGCAACCTGAGATCTGAGCCTGTGAGCTTTTGTGCTTAAAAACAGAAACAAACACCCTTGAGTGCTTTGAAGATGCTGCACTGAGTGGTGGGACTTACTGGCACACATTGTGGTTAAAGTACAAATAAATTAAGAAAGGGAGATTAAAATTAGGGCTGGCTAACAGAAACATTAATAAATGTGCAAAGCTGAGATTTTATTCATCAAGCTCCTATGAGAGTGGTCAGCAAGACCTACAAAGGTGTTGTAGGGCAGGTCTGTGTTTCCAGTGGCAGCCTTTGCACACAGTTTTTTTGTGGCTGAATCATTTTCACCCCACAGACCCCCCACGACAATTCACTGGGTGATCAGGACTCATTTTTCAGTTTTATTACATGATGTTTGTCGTCAGTCTTCACCTTCTTTTCCCAACCAACGAGCTCTCACGGTTTCCACTTCTAATTCTGATGGTTCGTGTTGCAGAGGGGGGGAAAAATAAAGAAGAAACTAAACCACACATTGGCCACCAAGGGCTGCCTAACTTCAAATATCCACTGTAGAAACTTTGTGTCTGTGTGGATAAATGCCTGCATATGCCTGGATAGATAGAGAAAAGAGGAATTTTCTGTGCATTCTTACAGCTAGCAGCCCTGAGGAACCTCAGGGGTTTTCAGCATTACAGCTCTGTTGTGTTTGGATAGATTTTCAACTGCCTCAGGACGTTTTGGGGGAGCTGGAGAGTTGCAGAAGTGCTGCAGGGATGGAAGAAGCCATTTCCGTTCCCTCCCCAGGTTCAGGAGGGCACAGGGGACAAACTGGCCCTGTGCTGGGTCCTGACAGCTTCCCTGGGACGGGGAGGGGGCAGAGCAGGGAGAAAACCCAAACACCAGTGCTTGGGTGGAAGAAAGGACCTCCACTCTCTTCTACCACTCTCTTATGGCTGGGAAAGGTTATGGAGATACTTAAAAGTCAGAAGTGATCCAAGAAACCAGAAGAACATGACTTATAAAAGGTCAGAGCAGTTTGAAAACTTGCACACTTCAGGAGAATTATTGTTCCTCTCCTTTGAGTGCGTCATAAAGGGCAGGGGAGAGGAAGACACAAAAATTCTGTATTTCAACATTTCTCTTCACCTCAGGTGGGCCAGCAGCCAAATCACCTGTCACCAGAGCAGGGCTGCAAGCAGAGCTGACCCCAGAAATAACCACTGCTGGCAGATTTACAGCTCCACATCTCTGACCTTCGCTTCCTGCCCCGAGCAGGAACAGTTTCCTGCTGTGCTCCGTCCGACACTCCTGGGAGAGGAAGGGATGGAAATCCAGCCAGAGCCTGTTTCTGGGACGTGTTCTGAGCCACCACACCATGGGAATACGAGATTCTGCAAAAGCAGAGATCCCAAAAAGGGAAACCATCTGTACAAAAACCCCTGCAGAGCTGAGGAGCACGGCTGGGAAGCGTTGAGGCGATGGGGAGGAAAGGTGGCCACGTGTTCCCAGTGATGCTGAACGACCTCCGTGGGGAGGGCTCTGCTCTGCACCTGGGTGGGAGCTCACAGTGGCCATGGCCACCTCCACATCTGCTCCTCTTGCTTCCCCAAACCTCTGCAAAAGTGTTCCCCTGGCACGGGGAGACTGCTGAGGTGACAGTGCCCCTGAGCTGGGTGCTCACGGGGATTCAGGAGCCTCCTGAAAGTCAAACCCAAAGTGAAGTCAGTGCTCTCTGCAAGCCTTAAGCAGTGCCAGCAGAGCACAGCACTGAGAGCTGGAGGACTGGGTTTGTTGGGTGTTTGCTGTGTGGAGCCATTCTGAACACGTGCAAAGTGGGGAAAAGACTCTGTTCTTACCCAGGTTGTGCTCAGCTTGCTCAGGGAGGCAGAAACAAAATATTCCTTTACCTCAGTCCGTGCCATTCACTGAGATCAGTGGCATGTAAATATATGTTTATGTTCTTTCTTAAACCAGAACCTAAAAGTCCTTCTCTGCGTGCCCCAACAGGTCCCATTCAGCCACCAGCACAGGCGATTCATTGTCACCAATTTCTGCAAACGTTTCCACCTTCACTTCCCAGCCTGGCCTTCTGACCAGCTGCAGCCCTGCCATCCTGCCGGCCAGGCTTATCACATTTCCAGAGCTGGCTGGGGTATCAGCAGCACACAAGCCAGGCAGGAAAATCAATGCTTGCAAAGGCTGCTGAATCCAAGGGAATGATTCCTCCTCAAGGCAGCTCTGAGTAAGGCTGGACAAAGGGGAGCTCTGATAGCGATTGATGTTTGAGGGAGGGATGCTGAGTCTTTGGCTGGGCTTGGAAGTGAGCTGTTTAAAGGTAAAGGCAAAAAAAACCAATCCATGCTGGCTGGGGGAAGGTGATTGTGGCTGTGCAGAGGGTGCAGGGATGAGGCTCCACCTCTAATGAGGAGAACTGAGAGGGGCTGTGCTGCAGACACAGAAGTGCTCTGCCGTGAGAAGCGAGACGGGGAGAGCTGATAACGAGAATGAAGCACTTCCTTTGATGATTGCCTCTCATTTCCTATAATGCAGTCTACATCTCGAAAGAAAGCTCTTGTGCTCAAGGTTTCATCCCCCTGCCTCCTCCACGTGGTTAGAAGATCTTAAGCAGCAGCAGCATTGAAAGAGAAAGGTTAACTTAAGTGAGGTAGAATATAAACCTTTTTTTTTCTTTTTTTTTTCTGTATTGGAAGATGCAGCATGACACCACAGGTACAAGAGGAGCCAGTTCAGATACGCAGCCAAATCTGGCAGGCAGGAAAGTGCAGAATTTGGCCGTGGGAGCAGCCAACAGTGCTGAGAGGATCACCGAGACTGAACAGGAGGGGATGGAGCCATTGCCTGGATGCCTGAACACTTTCTGAAATCCAGCCCCAGATCACCACTGAGAAGCAATCCTGAATTCCTAGGCTGTGTCACACATCCCATCCCAGGCTGTGTGCTCGGGCTGGGCCAGTGATTTGGCTTTGGACAAAGGACAGGCTCAGCTTGCCACGGGCAGGTGCAGATTTTGGATGCTCCCATCTCACTGTGGAAGGGTTTTCGGGGAGGGAGGGACACACCTGGCAGAGCTCACACACACCTGCTTGGCCAGGTTGAAACCCCCAAAACTGACAGCGAGTTTGGAGAGCAGAATCTTAATCCTTCTGTCCTTGCACTCGGAGGGGGGATGGAGATAACACTTATCACCCTGCTGATGGCAGGAAAGCTGGGAATTTCTGAAAGCTGGGAATTTCCCTGCCTTCCTCACACCTGAGCCCAGAACAGCCACAGCTCTTCCAGGGCCATGCCTTGTGAGCCTGAGAGAATTTTCAGGCTGCTAGCAACTGCTAAGTCATCTTAAAGGAAAACTTTTCCAGATAGTTTTTCTCAAAGCAATTTTGGAAACACCTGTTCTGTTCTCAAAACAACTCGTGCACCTAGTGTTTTCACTCGTTTACTTGCAAGATGTTTTCAAAGAGGTGTTGTTTCTAATTAGCCAGTAGGATCGAGGAGGTGTCATTCCTTATCACCCATGGTGTTAAGCCTAATCAAAACACTTTATAAAAGTAGAATAAAGCCCAACAGGGCAGTTACTTTTTAGCCTTCTAGAAAAAATAACTTAGAGTTTTTGTCTTTTCTGGTGTGGAGCAACAAGGCCTGTGCTCCTTCACAAGGAGATGAGGGCCATGGGCACAGCAGGCAGCAGAGCTAGAGGATGGAATTGCCCGTTTCAGAGCAAACAGGATGCACCAACACAGCAGAGAAAAGCCCTCCTTGACCAACAGCCCAGAGGAAATGGGATTGGAGCCGCTGATCCCAAAGCCAGCGGTGCTGGTGGGGCGGCCGGCAGCCCACGGTGACACCAGCAGCCAGGGGATCCCTGCAAAGCTCCACTGGATTGGAAACCAGAATTGTCCCAAGGCCACGCTGAGTAACCCCGGTTAAAGCCAACACAGAGCTCATGTGTTTGAGCTCGAGCAGCACCTGGGGATCCTTTGCCGGGCTGGCACTGAAATCCAGTGCTGGGACCACGTGTGGGGACCTGTGTGGCTGCTGGGAGCATTCCCTCTGCTCAGCTTCGCCCTCAACTTCAACAATCACGGGATTGTTTATCCCTTAGACATCCCTCAGCACTCCCAAACCTGCCTGAGATGCTGCTGATATTCCCTGCTTGTTTTACCACCGCCACCACGGAGCCGGAGTTTTCAGGAATTTTCATTGCAACCAAAAACTTGTCTCTGCTTTGACTCATACCTTGGAGCAAAGGGACAATTATCTAATCACAACACTCAATCCCGTTTTCGTAAGCTCATCTAAATTGTTCAACTGCTTCAGATGCTTCGGTGATTAGAGAGATATTCCACAAATAAACTGCCTGCGTGCTCCTGACACTCAGAACTAACGTGCTGCAAGCAAGGGGAGGATAAAGCAGCATGGAAAAAAGGATTCCTTCCTCAGCATCGCTCACACCCAGCCTAAGAGACCACAAAATTTCATGTCTGTTACTGAAATGAAAGCCACATCAAAGGTCCTGGAAGGTTTGGGGATGTGCTGCAGCGAAATTGAAATAATATCCAGTGGGTGGAAGGTTGAGGTGGATGGCTGGAACAGCAGCTAATTTCCACCTAAGAGCACATTTTGGGCTTATTTATGGCCTGATGGCAGATCCAAATCACCCAGCTCCAAACCCAGCTCTGCCAGAGCCTCTCTTTGTGTCCTCAGGCAAAAACCTTAAAATGCTTTCATGCTCAGGGAGGTGCTTAATTTGCAGAGACACCGAGCTTCCCTTAGCCAAGGTTTCCCAGAGTGGCTGCTGACTCCAGCTCATCCCTTCTGGACTTCCAGAAAGGCCTTGGCTTCCAGCAAGGCCCTCAGGTTTCATCATTAGTTCCTTTCAGTGAACAAACCCAAACCCCAGCAACACAACTTCCTCCTGTGTGCTGCTAAGTTAGACTTTGAGGGGATTTTTTTTTTGGCTTTTGGTGATCCAAAGGGGAATGCTGCCCTTTGTGTGGCCCAGACACAACTCCTGTGCCCCATCATTGTCACAGCTCACATCTTTGATGGATTTATCCTCCAGAATGCCTGTGAGACAGGGAGTCCCTGCACTCCTGAAGCCAAAAAAAGACAGCACCCTGCACTTGGAGCTGGCTGTGGCTCCAGGAACCAAGCAAGATGCTGCTTCTGTGCTGCTGGCTCCTTTGTGTCATTCATTTCAGCTTCCTGCGAGATCTGAGAAGGTTTTCAAGTGACTTTTTGCTGTCAGAAAGGATAAAACAGCTGCTGTGAGTGTGTCCTCCCACAGAATTTGAAGGTTTTGGGTGCTGGGTTTGGGTTGGGTGCTCTGGCACTCACTGCTCCTGTCCCTCCCCATGCCTGCACAGGCCCCCTGGCTGTGAGGAGGGGCTGAGGTGACATCTCTGCCATCCTTCTCCCCCAAAACAAGCTGCTGACAGCAAATATGTCAAATTCCTGAGCTGTCATCCAGGGAAGTCCCACGACACCTCAGCAAGCTCCCAGTCCTCTGCTTGGAAAGCAGCAGTGGCAGCAGCCACAGGAGAATTTAATCTCCATTTGTCATGGAGACTGGTGGGGGCTGAGCAGAGGGAGGAAATATTATCACATGGCAATCCTGTTCCCATGCTTTGTGATCCCAGAATTTACTTCCAAACCCAGCCCTGCCAGCCTGGCCTCAGGCTCTTTGGGGATGACACATTTCTGTGAGAGAGTCTCCATTTTCCCCCTCCTGCTGTCACATTTTCTCTGGGCAGCCTTGGCCCTGCCCTTTGAAAGTTCCCTTTGCAGCAGATGGGCCCAGAACACCCAGAAGGAGCACAGAAAGCAGCAGCTGCTCCCTGGAGCTGCCCAGGAGAAGATGAAAAGGATCTCAGCAGGCCCTGTGCCCTTGGTCAGGCTGAGTCACAGCAGAAACCTGGCAGGGCACAGCCAGGGTGAAGAGCACGAGGTGATGCACAAGCTCCTCCACGTGGGATGCTCTTCCAGAGGAGTTACAAAGAAAAGCTGGCAAATTTTAGTAGGAATCCGTGAGTTCAGCTGAATCCCAGGCAGGCTCTGCACTGCCAGCACATCATCCTTCCCCCTGGCAGCCCCAGGGGCTGCAAGGCTTTTGATGTCAGTGAGGATGAGCAACTTTGGGGCAGGAGGTGGAGGGAGATGGGAAAGATGCGTCGATCCCCAAAGTCAGGGTGTCTGCAGGGAGTTCAATCCTCTCTGTGGTAGCACCTGATGGGTTTCTTTGGGAAGCTGGGTGGTAAATAAAGGCTCCTCATAAAGGCTGAGCTTCCCAAGCCAGTAGAAAATTTTACCTCAGGGAGAAAACAGGAAATACCACGGGGGAGCAGGTCATTTTCCCCCCGCAAATCACACCCTTTTCACCAAATCTAAGCAACACTTTAAAATCCTCCCCCACAGCTGGTTTCAGGTTGGTGTGAGGGGTTCTGGTTGTGTGACAGGGATGAGCTGGTGGCTGCACAGGGCAGAGGATGGATTCCCCTGTGGCTGCTGGCATTCTGGAAGGAGGCATCAGCTGCCCTGTGCCACCACACGCTGTGGGGCCCTTCCTGCCTCATCCTCTGCTGCGCTTGGTGATGTGTCTGAGACCCAAATAATCCGGGTTCCCATGCATCCAGCTGCCTGGGAAAGCAGGGTTATGTGCCTGGAAAAGCAGGATTACGTGCCCCAGCTCCAGGCAGGGAGCTGGAGTCACTATTTATAAAATACTCCACTGCCCCAACACAGAAATGTGCTGTGAAACACCTGAGGTTTGTATCTCCCTTCCCTTTGGTGCTGACTCTTATTTAGGTCCAGGCTTTTTTTTTTTTTTTTTTTGCCTTCCCTCCTTCCCTGAATGGCATAAAATACCCATTTCTCTCAAGGGAACTTTGCTAGCAAAGAAAATTGGGTTATTTCTGGGGAAGATGCTCAGCTGCTGTGTGTTATTATTGCTCCAACAAAGGAAATGGTGCTGGGCTGATTTACACTGCTGGAAGGCTTTGCCCTTCAGAACATGAATGCATTTATGATACAGCTGTGAAGAGACTGGAAAAGGCACAGAAATGTGATTTGTGAGGTGCAGCTGTAAACTCCATTTACTCCCAGGCTCGCTCCTGTTGCCCATGGACTGGTGTGAATATGAACCAGCTCCAGATCTGGGTTACCTGGAGATTTCTGTGAATGGAGCCTGGGACAAGTGGCTTATCCCTGGCTAATATATTGTGATCTGACACTTACTGGGGCTTGGCAGCTCCTCTCAGAAGGAAATATTGATTGGGAGGCAAAAATCCGATATAATTGAAGAAGAAGGGAGCAGGACATCATTGACACCACTTAGAGCCTGCAGGTCTGGAGAGCCCTTTGCCTCCAGTGGATGGCAAATGTTAATTAAGGTGCCCCCTCTGGCATCAGGAGCCTCCATGTGTTGTCTCAGGCTGCATTTTTCTGTCTGTAGAATGGGAGTGGTGCTTAGCTGTTCCTCATGCAGCTGTGGATTTACCCATCAATCTAACTCGCTGTAAGCACTGGGGAAAAGGGATTTTGGAGGCAATGCTGGGATCAGGGCCTGGCTTCTTCCTTCCTTCCTTCTCCCCATCCTCCCCTCTGGAGGTTGTTCCTGGCTCCTATTCAGTGTCAGCTCCTGGAGCAGGGAGGGTGTTTACCTTTCCTCCTCGCACAACAGGGCTGTGGGACATCAAAATCAGGTGTCTGCTCACAGGGGAAAATGAGCACAGGGGGTTTCATCTCAGCACCAGCTCAGGGCTTGAAATTTGCATCACGAAACTGCACGTGGCTCTCGGTGAAATGGGGAACAGCCCAGAAGAAGAGGAGCACCCCCTCATCTATTTCAGGCCTTCCCAGTGCCATTGAATGTGGAAAAGTTTGGGACATCGTGGTCTCAGCCATCCCAGCATGTGCTGAGGGGCTTGGCTGAATTAGCCCCTTAATGGGAGGAGCCCTGGAAGAACTTGCTGGGTTCCATTGAGCACAGGGGAAGGAAAATAATCATTTTTACGTATCAGGAGGTGAGAAATCTCCCCAAAACACCCCCAGCTCTACACTGGCCAATGATGTCACAGTCAGCAGCCCCAAATGATTAATTCTGCACAACCATGGAGAGCAGAGCATCAGTAATTCTTCATGAAAGGGTGACAAGTGGCACTTGGCTTGTGTTTGATTACAGCAGGGGGTGATGGGTGGGAGGGAAGCACAGCTCAAACCTCTCTCTGTGCCAGGCTGTGGGTGTCTGTCAGAGCTCCCAGTCTCTGGGTTGGGCACAGAGGGCAGACAGCCCAAGCTTTGCCCAGACACATCCTCCCAGCAGCACTCCCCAGGTGTCCTGCTGACAGGGACTGGCCTGCAAGGTGCTGGCAATGCCCCAGTTCAGCCTCCAGGGCACAGATTTGGCGGCTGGGGAAAGCAGAGCCATCAAACACATCTCCTCTCCCCCTTTCCAGGCTCCATTTATAATTACTGCTTTTCTGTTTAAGTTTTGTTCGGATCCTGACCATACCTGGCAGAATATTGTCATACCTGTGTTATTTTGGGAATCTTTGTGAGGAACGGGAATCCTGAGGCTTCCCAGGAGCAGTGGAGGAGCACTCCTGCTCGCCAGGTGTGTGAGGATGGTGTCTCTTAACTCTGCACCACAAGTTGTGGGTGTTCAGGAGTACCTCCAGCCCCACCTTTGGCTGCTGGGACTTGCTAAACTCCAGGAGCAATTTCCAGAGTGGGTTTGAAGGGACAGGAGGTCCCAGGTGTCCCCAGCACTGTTCCTGCAGGCTGTCACCTGCTTTGCTACAGCCATTTCAGCAACTCCCTCCATTTCTCATGGGGTTTTTTCCTCCCCCTCCACTTTGCTGCTGTCCAGCCTCAGCCTTTGTGCACAAGCAGGCAGCCCAGGGTGTGGTGAGGACAGAAAAACGCCCGGGACTCTCCTCTTTGGGTGTTTGCAGAGGGGGTGAGCCAGCCCCCAGCAGGCAGCACAGCCCACATGGAGCACAGAGGCTGCAGAGAGCCTTGGTGCTGGAATCCAAAACGCTGTCAGCTGCTGAAACACAGCCCCTTTGATGACTCTGCTTGTTGAGGATAATTAGAGTGGTGCAGCACAGACACACACACGGATGTCTCCATTCTTTCTGCAATTGAGGAGCACATGCTGGGAATCCACGATCAGCTCTTACTTAAAGCCCAGGGCAGAGTTTTCAACTCTGAGCAAAACCTGGCAGTCCAAATTCACTTTCAAAAGTGGCCTCAAAACACAGAAGTGTCCTCAGGAGCCAGCAGGGTTAGCACTTGATATTTAAAAGCAGCACGGTTTTTAGGGTTTTTTATTTTTTTTTTCTCATGATCTTTCAAAGAATGGAATTCCCCCCTGACTTCTGCCAGTCTCGAGGCCTTGCAGCACCCTCTGAGCACAGGCTGTTCCATAGGAAAGTGGCAGCAGTAATCCAGGGATGAACTTCCAGAGGGCTTTACAGGAGGCAGAATTCTGCAGGAAACAGCCCAACACGCTGCCACTGCCCAAGGGGGAAGGAGAATCTGCGTTTGATGCCACCAAGGCTCCATCCAAGCATGCTGGATATCTGAAATCCTGAGCTCCTCCTGCCACTCTTTGTCTTGAGAATCTCATCAGTGCATTTAAACTGGCTCCTGACATGGTATCAGGCCTGGGGATAGGTGAAGAGAAAGAAAAAGGGGCAGAAGAGACAACAGTGGTATCTGTATCCCTCGAAGCTGATAGGAAGCTTGAAAGGGAGTTGCATCCTAAGGCTCAAGTTTTGAACTGCTTGGGGCTTTGACACAGAAGGCACAGAGCAATTTTTCAGGCTCCCTCAGTGACATGTGAGGTCTGGCTTGCACTTTCTGAGCTCCTCTCCTTCCTAGAGCAGAGGGTAGGATCAAGTTCAGGACCTTGGCTCCGAGACAAGGAAATCATCAGAGGGACGGAAGCCCGAGGAAATGTTTTCTTGTCACCATGTAATTTTAATACCAAAACAAACCAAGTACTCAGGGACCAGGAAACTCTCTGACATCTCTGTCAGCGTTTGCCAAAGCCAGACAGCCTTGAAAACCACATCTCAGCAATCCAGGGAATGCTGGCTGCTGGCTGAGTGGGGCCTCACTGCTCGTGGTGCTTGAACACCCAGATCCGAGATCCCAGTGAAGTGTGGGGTGTGCAGGCACTGGAAGGGAGTTTGCTTTTTGTTTTCCTCCCTGAACACACACGAGCTCCTTCTCTGGGCCAGCAAGTCCTGCAGGGCCTCCCTGACCTTGGCTGAGCAATCTTTGTTCAGGGGTGCCCTGCCCTTTAACTCTTTCCTCAGTGTCTGTGGCAGAAACGTTTTCTCTGTGGCTATCAGCCCCGAGCATCTGATTGCCCCACGGCTCCCAGCCATCAGGTTTGATTAATGGCAGTTCTGTGTCCATTTGATTAATGGCAGTTCTGTGTCCAGCACCCTGAGCCACTGAGGTAACACCAAGCACTGCTGCTGCCATCATCATTTTACAGTCTGATCTTATCACAGGAATGGCTCCCTTGCCTCTGATAAGAGGTGTCCCTCCCCCTGAAAATGTTGTACCATGTCATGGAAATACTTGTTCTACTTGGACCAGACCTCAGTCTTGTCATGAATGGACTGAAAGTCTCCAGATTCAGGTGCAGGTATCAGCCTAACTATAGATTTGATATCTAAGCTTCTCTGTGCCTCAGTTTTCAGAATATGCCGTGGAAATAAAGAGCCCTCTGTGGTTTGTCACTTTGGATCTTTAAAGTAAGGAACAGTCTCATGGAGATCCCCCCACCCCAAACACAGGCACGGAACAACCTGAATCCTGCAGGAATCACCTCAGTCCCACAGAAATCTGCAGTAAAGCAAATGAAAAAAAAAATCAAAATCCTTGTGCAGAGCAGCCACAGGACTGAACCTCAAATGGAGCTTCCTGAAGCTTTTCTCCAGAGCACCTCCCTGGCAGCTGCTGCCTCATCTCATGGTCCCAGTCCTGCAGACCTGCTGGATCCCCTGCAGCACAGACCTGTCCCGAGGCCTCCGAGCTGCCCCAGGACCTGCAGCACAACCCAGAGCAGTTCAGAGCCCAGACTGTTCCAGTCTGACCCCCAGGACCTGCAGCACACAACCCAGCGCAGTTCAGAGCCCAGACTGTTCCAGTCTCACCCTCCAGGACCTGCAGCACACCACCCAGAGCAGTTCAGAGCCCAGACTGTTCCAGTCTCACCCTCCAGGACCTGCAGCACACCACCCAGAGCAGTTCAGAGCCCAGACTGTTCCAGTCTCACCCTCCAGGACCTGCAGCACACCACCCAGAGCAGTTCAGAGCCCAGACTGTTCCAGTCTCACCCTCCAGGACCTGCAGCACACCACCCAGAGCAGTTCAGAGCTCACACTGTTCCAGTTTGACCCCCAGGACCTGCAGTACAACCCAGAGCAGTTCAGAGACTGTTCCAGTCTCACCCCTGGCCTCAGACCTGCCCCACCACCTGCAGCACACCACCCACCGCAGTTCAGACCCCAGACCGTCCTAACCCCCCCCCCCACGACCTGCAGCACACCACCCAGAGCAGTTCAGAGACTGTTCCAGTCTCACCCCTGGCCTCAGACCTGCCCCACCACCTGCAGCACACC
Source organism: Nicator chloris (assembly GCA_013400495.1). NCBI lineage: Eukaryota > Metazoa > Chordata > Aves > Passeriformes > Pycnonotidae > Nicator > Nicator chloris. The sequence goes on along the minus strand of WAAE01020252.1, from coordinate 107,172 downwards.
ACCCACCGCAGTTCAGACCCCAGACCGTCCTAACCCCCCCCCCCACGACCTGCAGCACACCACCCAGAGCAGTTCAGAGACTGTTCCAGTCTCACCCCTGGCCTCAGAGCTGCCCCAGCACCTGCAGCACACCACCCAGAGCAGTTCAGAGACTGTTCCAGTCTCACCCCTGGCCTCAGACCTGCCCCACCACCTGCAGCACACCACCCACCGCAGTTCAGACCCCAGACCGTCCTAACCCCCCCCCCCACGACCTGCAGCACACCACCCAGCGCAGTTCAGAGCCCAGACTGTTCCAGTCTCACCCCCTAAAGCCCCACGAGAGCTGAGTGCAGGGAACCAGGGGCTTGTGCCTTCCCAAAGGAGCACCTCCAGAGCTTCTCCCTCTGTCACCCCCTGGAAACAGGTCACAAACCCTTCCTAGGGAGCTCCCAAAGCTCCCCGGGTGGGATGGAAATGAAATTGTTTTGCTGGGGTGGTTTCTCTGCCACACAATCCAGGGCTCTATGCAAGCCCCAGGTCCCTGAGCTTCAGGGGAAGCTTTTCCCTAAGCCCTTGTGGCTACAACACCTGGATTTTCCATTCGAGAGTTCAAGATTTCCTCCAGCGCTGCTAAACTTGGAAATCCCTTCCAGTGGAGCCTCCCAAGCTGCTGCTTCCAGCAACGTTTCTGTCCACCAGCTTCTTCCCCTGGGATGGGCTTTCCCTCCACGCCCTGGGCCAGCAGGAGTCACCGGGAATTGGGAAAATCCTCCCAGTGCTTGGGCTCAAGTGAGACTTGGGGCTGGCTTTGGGCTGGGTCTTTGTAGCAGATCAATTTCAGCCAGGAGTGTTTGCAGAAAACAAACACCCTGAGGGCAAAGCCATGAGGGAAGGGAAGCCACTACAAAATTGAAAATTAGGAGCAGCACTTGGCTTCCACGCAGTCATTTCCCAAATCCAGCTCTGACCCCAGAGCAAGGAGCGACTCCCAGCCTTGCTGTGCTGAAATCCTGAGATGTTGCTACGTCTGTTACTAAGCAAAACATGTCTTAGCAGGCTAAAATCCCTTTCAGAACACCAGAGAAGCTTTTGCTCTTTGTGAACTGGATGTGAGCTTCATTTCTTCGACAATAATGAAACCTTTAATGGTTTAACTTCTCGTCGTTTCTGAGAAGGCAAATCCAAGCCAGACTGGTTTTCCCCAGGTCCAGGGGAATTAACTCCTCCTCAGGCCATGAACACAGAGTTAAAGCCTTTTCCAGGCCCAGGAGAGGGGAAGGAACATCCATTTAGTTTAGGAAAGCTTTGCCACCTGTGTCATCTCTCCTGCTTATCAGAGACAGCGCAGTGACAGAAAAAGCACAGTGTCTCTAATTGAACTCTTCTGCTTTGGGCAGTGATTTCCCCAGCCCGAGTAATGGCAGGGAATTATCTTCATTTTCTTAGGCCTGGATCTCGTCTGAAACAGCATCTCAGAGCTCTGGCTTGAGTGCAGAGTTGTATGCAGCAACTGAAATATCTTAAATTTTATACATTTATATATCCGTGCACATGGGTTAACCCAGAATTAAAACAAAGCAGGATTAATTCTTTTTCCTCATGCTAGAATTTTAACTTTCTGCTTTTGAGGATGTTTTGGAGGAGTTTAAAGGCTGGCAGGAAACTTTTAAAACTTGCAGATTCTGGAGCCACATCGATTTCTGCACCATGCAGGATAAATAAGTTTCCATAATTCAGGTTTGGTCAAAGATCTTCTTCCATCCTGAATGAAACTGCACTCCATCACTAATTTTTTTTTTTCAATTTTAGCCTTTTATGGACACAGTATGGATTTTTTTTTTAATTGCTTCTACATGCATAGGAGTTGTAAGTGATCCCCTGTGGTTTTGATGGCCTGTAAATTACTTTGTGCTTTTCTTCTCTCTCCTCGCAGGGATATACAGGGATTATAAACAACAGTGAGAGGTGCTGGCAGGCAGACTGGATGGCAATTAGCTGGAGCCACTGATGGGAGCCTCATAACAAGATGATAAATAATATTTTGGGGCAACTGGGAACTAATAATTGTATGAAATCTCTTTCTGGAGGAATCCTCTTGTTTAGGGCATCGAAGCACTGGGGGTTTGATTAGGCCTTTGTGTGAACAGGAGTAAAATGTTTTCCTTGGTGCCCAAATTGCAAAATGGGAATTCTAACATCACTTTTGCTTTCCTTGCTTGCTTCAATCAGAAACTGCTGGGCATAGGGACAGCCTGTGGGACCAGACAGGACGTAATCTAATGAGCTAATTGCAAAATAAAATAATAATCCTGCCTGTGTGCTGGCAAAAGAACAGCAGCTCATGGTGATGCTTCAAAGGGATGACACAGTGCAGTGCTCTGAGCAGGTGCCATGCTCAGGTAAAAGCTTCCAAAAGTGGTTTGAACATCACCCTGTGATACAGAGGAGTCCTGAACTGAAGCTTGTGCTGGGAAGAAGGAAAACAGGCAGACCTGGGCCAAAAAATTCTCCAGAGGGGGCAACAGGGAAAACCTGAAAGACGTTGGTGTGAGCTGTGGGGCACGGACATTGGTGCAGAGCCATAACTGCAGTGGGGTCTCATTCACAAAGGAAGGACACGTCCTCTGAGGGGCCCTTCATCCCCAGCCCCCCATAAACCACCGGCAGGATGGACAAATGAAGGCTTTTTTAAGGACCCCTGGATGAGAACCCTAGATCCATGGCAGTAGCTACCTGACATCCTCTCTTGGTTCCTGCCTCAGCCCAATTTCTCCCCTTAGCTGAGCCCTGCAGGAACACCTGGAGATCACATTCAGCCACTCACCTTTGATTCTTTTAACACATGCAAGGGAAAGCTGGGAGTCAGGCAGTGTGAGTGAGTCCCCAGCATCTCACTCCTCAATATCACCCTGGAAATCCTGATTCCAGCCCAGCCCTGTGTCTGTGACCCTGCCTGACCTGGCCCTCTCTGTCCCCTGCCCAAATCAGTCCCCACAACGAGCCAGGAGGCAGCGATGGGATTTTGTGACATGCCTGACAGACTTGTCTGACAACTTGGAGGTTTGTTTTGCAGAAGCCACCCAAACAGATGGTCACCACTTTTAAGTACCAGCCTGGCTCGTGTTTGTGTGCACAGAGCTGAAATTTCCCATTTCACCCAATTCCCTGGCTCCTGCTGGAGCTGTGGCTTTGGGGCAGGACACAGAGGTGGGAGGGTTTTGGGGGAAAACCCACAAGGGCTTTAAGGCTACTTCTCCACGCCATCTCTGGCAGGGAGATGATGTTTTTACCTCGTTGGCATCTTGGTATTCTCATTTCCACTTACAGAGAAGTGCTGAGAGTTAAAAAGCCTTCTCTGCACCTTTAGGGAAGGTCCTTTTGCCATGCACTCCTTTCTCTCAAGCTCCTAAACCTGTGCTCCACCCACATCCTACCCTTGGTGGCCCCGCTTGGATTTTATTGGCTTTATTTCCATTTGGCTTCTAGTCTGAATTTCAATGATGAATTTTTTGTGGCATTTCCAGCAGGGTGGAACAGGGACACTCATTGCTCCTTCAGATGGGATAAGTGGTGCCTGTCCCAGCAGAGCTGAGTTGTCACACAGGGTTATCCTGAACTCAGTATCAAGACAGCTTTACCCATCTGCCTGGTTGCATTTCCAATGGGTACTTTTTACATCCAGGGATATTTTGCCCATTTTTCTGGCTTGCTCCCTGTGTTTAACCTTCCCTGCTCTGCTGAGTTGTCACACAGGGTTATCCTGAACTCAGTATCAAGACAGCCTGGTTGGATTTCCAATAAGTACTTTTTACATTTAGGGATATTTTACCCATTTTTCTGGCTTGCTCCCCATGTTTAACCTTCTCTGCTCTGCTGAGTTGTCACACAGGGTTATCCTGAACTCAGTATCAAGACAGCTTTACCCATCTGCCTGGTTGCATTTCCAATAGGTACTTCTTGCATTTAGGGATCTTTTACCAATTTTTTCTGGCTTGCTCCCTGTGTTTAACCTTCCCTGCTTTGCGTGATGAAGCTCTGAGTTCATTTGAAGAAAAGTCAGTGCTTTGTGGGCAGGAATGTGGCCCATAGACACAGTTCCTGAGTCAGGCAAGAGCAGGGCTGCCTGGCAGCCTTGGTGGCACTGTTGTGCAGGTAAGAACCACTTTCATTCACAGGATCAAGCTGAGGTGGGTTTTTTTAATTTTTTTTTTTTTCAATTCCAGCTCCACTGAAAGATGCACATCTTTTCTTCCAACCATCTTTTCTTCCAACCGAGCTAAGCATGAAGTCACCGCTCTGCCCTGCTCTTCATTTGCATTCACTGTGTCTGAAAGCTGTGTGCTGATCTCGGTAGATAACTGACGGCCCTAAGGAGTGCAAAGCAGCACCGTGGAAAACAAAAATAAGATTTCCTGCATGTGCTGGTGGATCCGTGCATTCCCACGAATCCACAAGGAACGTGTGCCCTTAAACTGCATGTGCCTGTCTATATTTATAAAAAAACCCAAAACCTCTGACAAGACAGGCTGCAAATCCCCGGAGTTCTGACTGGTATCAACAAGAAACGGAAAACTTAGGGAGATCAAGGAACCATCCCGATCCCCGCTGGTTTCATTTGCATCCCAAAACGAGCAGTCCCACTTCAGAGTCACTGCTCCATCATGAAGTTACCATTAGTTGGCTGCCTGATTAATTTAAAGCGTAAGCACACTCAGGGAGGTTACACCGGGGCATGAATTGGACAAGAAAAACCGAACCGCTTCGGGCTACGTGTGGAAATCTCCTTCTGTTGCTCCGCTGCTTTTAGGGTGACTTGTACACGGCTTAAAGAAAATCCCCCGGGTGTCCGAGCTAAAGCAACTTCAGTTTGGGTGGCAAAACCTCCCTCCCTGGCTATTCCCAACTTCGGGACGATACGGGCGGGCTGCGGGGACGGGACCCGGTGTGCCCGGGGCTCCTGCCGGAGGATGCGAGCGGAGCATCCCGCGGGTCCTACAGCATCCCCCAGCTCCGGGAGCGCATCCCCCTGCTCCGGGACCGCATTCCCCGCTGCCAGGAGAGCATTCCCCGCTGCCAGGACAGCACTCTCAGCCGTCCGGGCCGCTCCGACAGGGCATCCCGAGGCCGTATCCTCCTCAGCCCGGGAGAGCATCGCGCCGCTGCCCCGGCCGCCCCGGCAGCGCATCCCCCCGGCTCTGAGAGCGCATCCCCCGATGCCGGGAGAGCCTCCCCCGCTTCCCTGGCTGCTCCGAGAAGGCATCTCCGGGCCGCTCCGGGAGCGTATCTGCTCGCAGCCGGAGAAGCAACCCCTCACTGGCGGGACAGCACTGCCCGCTGCCGGGAGAGCATCCACCGCTGTCCGGGCCGCTCCGGCAGAGCATCCCCCCGTTCCAGCAGAGCATCCCCCCGCTCCGGGAGCGCATGTCCCTCTCCGGCAGAGCATCACCGTGCTCCGGCAGAGCATCCCCCCGTTCCAGCAGAGCATCCCCCTGCTCTGGGAGCGCATTTCCCTCCCCGGCAGAGCATCCCCGTGCTCCGGCAGAGCATCCTCCCTCTCCGGGAGCGCATTCTCCCGCTCCAGGAGCTCATCCCCCCGCTCCGGCAGCGCATCCCCGCCTCTTCCCGGGCTGGATCCCCGGCTCCCCGGCGCTCCCTCCCCGCGTCCGGCCCCGCGCCGCTCCGGAGCAGCGAAGCCGAGCGGCGCCCGCCGCTTCTCTCTCTCTCTCCTCCTCCTCCGTAAAGCGAAAGAAAAGAGAGAGAAAAAAAACAAACCACCCCTGCGGGGCAGAGACTTACGCCCGTGCCTTGGGGAAGCCCATGGAGAGCAGGATCTCCAGCGACGAGCCATGTTTGATGGTCCCGGCGCGGTGCTGGCGGTTCCGCCGGGGGATGACTTTGCTGTACAGCTCCTCTCTGGCAGCCATGGCGAGCTGGGCCATCAGCGCGCAGCCATCGCCGCCCGCGCAGGGCCATGCACGCCGCGGGCTCGGGGACAGCGCCGGGGACAGCCACAGGGCCGGGGAGCGGCGGCGACACCGCCCACACGGAGCGCAGCGAGGGAGGGATGCGGNATTTGGGTTTTTTTCTGTATTATTTTTCTTTGTTTGGCCTTGTGTTATGATTGTTATGTTTGTTTATTTATTTGTTGGGGTTTTTTTATTATTATTTTTTAGGTTCGTTTTTGCCTTTATTGAAAATCTGTTGTTTATTTAATTATCTGTTCATTCATTTTCGTTCACTTTGCCTTTACTGTGATTTTTGTATTTATTTGTTTGTTCATTTATTTTGATATATATATAAATTCTTTCTTTCCTTCTTTCCTGCCTTCTTTCTTTTCTTCTTTTTCCCCCTTTCCCTCTTTCCTTCTTTCTTTTCTTTTTTCCTCTTTTTTTTTCTTTCCTTCTTTCCTCCTCTCTTTCTCTCTTTCTCTCTTTCTTACATTTTTTTAGAAAATCCTCTCTGTGATCCCAGCCAAACTCCACAAAGACTTTTTCCTGATCCTTGTGTTCCAGCAGCTCTGCTCCCCTCCCTGCAGGTTCCTGTGGGCTGGGTGGGACAGATATTCCTGCTTTTCTTCTCACTGGATTTCAGTTCATCCTTCTCATCCTTCTCCTTTGCCTTTTATTTTTTTTTCCCTAACTTTCCCTTTTTTTTTCCCCACTTTTTCTTTCGTTTTTAAGGACAGGTAGATCCTGCTCCCAGAGCAGGCCCAGTGGAGAACAGCCTAAAATCCCAAACCTGCCAGCAAATAAAAACCCATTAAGAGGCATTTTTAAAAATAGTTTATGTTGGGGAAGGAAATCAATACTGGCAATGACAAATCTATCACTGCAGTTGTTATTATTTGCATTAGGGAAAACCAACAGCCCATTTCCATTTGGTTGTATCAATGAAGGGGAAAAAAGGATTCCCCTCACAGCTCTCTGCTCATCCTCCTCCTGTGCCAGTTGATTTTCTGCCTCTTTGTCCCCAGGGAAAAGCCATCCCTGAACTGAGGATGCCATGCAAATTCCAGCTCCAGAAAGACATGGCACAAAAAACCCAAAACCAACCTAAAGAAATGCTTCTTGTTCCTCTCTTAAAATCACTTTTGACTCCTCTGATGTTGCTGAGGTTCATTAATTTACCCCTGCTATTAATTGGCAAGGACTTCATTAAAGCCAGAGGGTGAAACCAAGGAGTGTGTAGTTGTGGATTTCAGCTGTGAAATCAGGATCAGGCACCCAATCTACCCCATTTTCATGCAGGAGGGGAATTAAGGGTATTAATAACAATATTTTATTTTCCATTTTTATACAGGAGGAGAATGAAGCATGTTACGAACAATATTTGTGCTCAGGTTTGGATTGCTGGGCCCCCAGAAGGCTTTGTCACCCACGAACTCATCCCAGCCATGCTGGGAGCACCACAAAGACCCTGAAGGAGAAGATCAAAATCCCAAATGAACCCTGATCCCACCACCCCATCTCCCAGCCAGGCAATTCCCAGGGGAACTCAGGGACCTGCAGGCAGCAGGAAATGTTTGGACTTTCCTCCCTGGGCCTCCCTCCTGTGCTCCAGCTGAGTTACTCAAGCAGGAAATAACAATAAAAATGAATTTGCTATGGAAGCAGCTTCCAGGGACTTGGCCCAGATGGGAATCTCTTTCCTCTGCCTGTGACAGATTCACACAACGAATTAAAAAAGAAATAAATCCACATTAGAGAAGCTGCAGTGTTGAAGCTTGGTTGGTGGGGTGAGTTGCTGTATCAAACAAGAAGGAACAGAAATAGGATTTTTTTTTTTAGATGAGATTGGCTGGAAATTATTTTCCAAGCCTGCCAAGATCATGTCCTTGGAACTTTAATGTCCCTGCGTTTGATCTGTCTGTGCTTTTTTACATGGGAAGCATTTATTTGGGAAAAAAAAAAAAAAAAGGTTTCTTTTTCTACCCCCAGCTATCAAATGTGTGTCTGGAAATAAAGCTGCCACCCACCTCTTTTTCTTTTTCTTTTTTTTTTTTTTTGATTGTAATGTAAGCTGAAAATGAAAGCTGTCACAGTGATCAAATAGGGAAAGGGAAGAAAGTAAAAGTAGAAAGCAAATTTTTTAAAAGGAGAACACCCAGCAAAATGTGTTGCAGCCTCCAAAATTAACAATAATTTCAGCAAAAAAATCAAAATATGCAAATTGTTTGGCTTTGTATGAAATCTGTGCTATTCGGGTTATTTAAAATGCAGTCAGATTTTCACAGAAAACCTTTCTGATTTGATTTTTAATTTTTTTTTTCCACATGGCCTTCTGTTGCTGGCCTGATCCCAGATATTTCTATGTGTGCTCCCTTATTGCTGCTCACCATTGCCCTGCTTCGTGCAACAACTTCTGGTGCCCAAAGCCAGAAAAGGAGTAAAAATCCCTGCAACAAGAGCCTTGTCTGTGTCCTCTGTGAAATCCCACGATTTTCCTGAGTGAACTCCAAATCCTGTCCCTTCACCTACAGGAAAATGGGGGTTTAGGGGATTATTTTTATCACTTCAGCACAGAATTGAGGGGGGAGTGTTTTAAAAGCCACGTTGGTCAGGGAGAGGGGAATTTCCATAGGAAGAGCTCAGGTTCCCCAGGAATTTGAGCCAAATTTCGCCCTTTTCCCAGCCTGATGCTCCCTCCTGGTGCTGGCATGGGAATGCTTTGCTCCTTAACAATGGGAATATTCTGAAATAAACAGCCCAGCAGCAGGAAATGGAGCAGGAGCTTTGCTTTTCCCCTTATCCCACATCCATCCCAGGCAAATCCATCCTCTTCTGTTATTTCCCCGCCTGCTCAAGGGGTGGCAACGCAGCAGCGAGCACGTGCTGAATAATTAAAAATAAATTGCAATCAACAATCAAACTCAGCCCACCCTCAGCAGTTCCCCTCCCCTCACACCTCCTTTTATTTTATTTTTTATCCCCCCAGTCTCCTGAGTTTCCACGTGTCAAGGAACGGTGATCTATGGCTGAGGAAAATCAACAGCTGCCTGGCACTTGGTTCAAAGCAGCACGAAAACAGAGGGGAAATCCTTGGTGAGGAGTTTTTGTGGAGCTGAGAGCAAAGAAACAGCCAACTCCAGCCCGTTTTCTGTGCTGTGGGTGCTGAGCCTTGGTGGAAGTGGAAGAACAACATTCCTGAGAGCAGCCTTGAGGAAGAAATCACCTTTGTCCGGCTTTGGTACCTGTTGGGGCTGGCTGGTGGAGCTGCAATCAGCATTTATTCCCAGGGAGGATTCATTTATTCGCAGGGATGATTCCCTTCCTCCCCATCCGTCTGCCAAGGTGCCCCCACGAGCCTCCACGAGCAATGTGTGAGTCCCCCCAGAGTGGTTAAAAATAGAAGGAGCAGCTGGTTCATGGAACAGATCCTGTGCCCTGTCCAGAAGGCTGGGAAAGGACTTTTTTTCCCCTGTTTCTCTGTTGGAACTCTGGTCAGTGAGAATTTTGGGCTTTCTGTGTTGACAGGCACTGCCCCCCAAGAAAACACTGCATTGACCTGAGGCTGTGGAGAAGGATTCCAAAATTGAGTGACAGCACTGGGGTTGTGGGTGTGTGGTTGGAATAGAAGTGTGTGATATCACAGGAAGGAAAACTTAAGAGTTTGGGGTTTTTTGGACCATAGTAATATGTGTGGAGCAGGATGGGGGTTTTGGGGTTGGTCAGTTGTTCTTCTTCACCTTCTTCTCCATGGGTTTGGGTGGTATTTTGTAATTGGACAGAGAAGAGGCCGCATTGCAGCCCACGGGTGGTTGGTTATTGGGTTAAAAGTAGAAATAATTTAGGTGTCATTTCTTCATTGGATGGTTTGTCCTTGCAAAGGCCTTGTAGAGATGGAGCAGGAGCCGTTTTGCACCCTGTTAGTTCAAGAGCAGCAGAAGTCAGGCTTTGTGGGGCTGTGACAGAGGTGGGAACTGGGGAACCTCTGAGTCCGAGCACGGAACACTGGCTCTGGTGTTCATTTGGTCCTGACTCTGGCAGAAAGGAAGATAAAACTGTGACACTCTTCCTTCCCATCCGTCTGCCAAGGTGCCCCCACAAGCCTCCCTCTCTCTCATCGTTTGAGTCCCCCCAAGAGTGTTTAAAAATAGAAGGAGCAGCTGGTTCATGGAACAGATCCTGTGCCCTGTCCAGAAGGCTGGGAAAGGACTTTTTTCCCCATTTCTCTCTCACCTCAAACTTCTGCCACGAGGTTTGGGCTCTGGGAAAGTTCCTGGGGCTTCAGGACTGGGGATTTTTTATCCGTCTCCAGCTTTTATTGCCTTTGGAGCTGGGACCCCAAATTCGACTGCAGATGTGGAATTGTGGGGTGAGAAAAGGACCACCAGCTTCATTAGCAAGGCATTGAGGTTCTGCTTTTCTAGCTCAGATTTCCTTCGATTTTGGAGTGTGTTTTCCTCGTTAAAACATAAAACCCCCCCCCAAAAATATTTTAATTTCATCATAACCCCTTCACTTGGGCTTAGAGTTATGGAGTTGAGCAGGAATAAGTCAAGAGGCAAAGTGTCCTTCAGACATTTCAAGGCAGGACATGACAGATGTGGGCAGAAAGTAGAAGAGAAATAAAAGAATACATTCATTTTAAAAGGCTTTCAGCAGTTTTTGGCTGTGCTGTGAGAGGAAAGACTTTGTTGTTGGGCACTGATTCCACCCAGAGCTGGGTTCTGTGGGTCCCTGAAAGGGTGGCCGGGGCAGGATTTGCCTTCCATGGGTCAGTATAAACCAAGCAAGCTGTGGATGTGGCAGCAGAGAGTGGCTGAGGCTTTGTAAAGTGAGGCTTTACCCCCTCCTAACTGGGCAGGGCTGGGTCCTTTCACCTACCTGGAAAAGAGTTGCATTCAGCAAACCTTTGTTTTAATTTCTCCTGCCTTGGCAGCTGAGGGAGCTCTGGACAGTGGGCTGGGAGAAACCTTTCAGGTGGGATTCAGCTAAAACCACTGGCAAATTAAAAAATTTGTGCAAAACCCACTTTTATTGGTGTAAAATCCACTTTTATTGGTGTAAAACCCACTTTTATTGGTGTAAACCCCACTTTTGTTGGTGTAAAATCCCCTTATTCAGAGCTGGAGAAGAAGCTGGGCTGCTCCCTGCTAGCGGGAGGAGAGCTGAGTAAATGAAATATTTAAAAGGCCCCAACTTGCAGCCCACGTGCAAGAAACATCCTGATCCTTGGCTGTGTTATCTCCTGCCTCCCCTGGCTGTCTGGTGGGAATCCAGTTGATTTCCACCATCCTTTATTAGCTGGGGGCTGAGCCAAGGAATAACGTGGTACAGTAGAAAGCTGCTGGGATTTCCCCAACTCCCCCAGGCATCAAACTGTGCTGAGCTGCAGGAGGTTGTACAAAGTCTGCAAATCTCTTTCTTTTGGGGCTTTTGCTTTGCTTGGAATTATTATTTTCTTTTCTTTCTTTGTGGTGGTGATTTGTTTAACTGCATTCCTGGGCCCTCATCGGATTGCCTCGAGAAAAAGAAAAATGCTTTTGTTTAACAGGATATTGGAAAGGAAGGGGATGGGGTGTTTGTGGTCGTTTGAAATCACCCTAATTCTTTGGCACAATTGGTTGAAATGGTAGAATTGTTTGGAATAACATGAGAGTATCCTATGAGGATATTGAAATAATACAAGGGTTGATTTCGTTTGATCTCAAAGACAGGCAGTACCCAGCTCGAATCAATGGGGTGATGCTTTGGTTCCTTTCCTCATTTTCCCTGAGTTGTTTTTGCTTTTTAACTTTCCTCTCTTTGTGCATAACAACAGGCTTTGAATGGAGAGGAGCCTGGAAGTGCTTCTGTGAAAACGCTCAGCCAAGTTTCACAAAGTTCATTGAAACAGAAATAATAAAGCAGCACATGGCAGAGATAAGCAAAATTTGAAAAGGAATTATTTCTAATGTAGTCATCAAACAGGCTTAGGGACATAGGAGACCAATTTTTAATGTTTATGGTGAGAATTTTATCTGGAAAACATCGCTTTGCCAACGATTAGAGAAGAGGGTTGTTTTACATGTGTGTGTGTGTGCCCGTTATAAACACATTTCTGTAGCTTGAGAGGAACTTAAAGCTGTAATTTCAATATGAATGAGCATCATCCAACATCCTGCTCCTGCTGGAAGTGTCTGCAATTTATTTCATATTTAAATCTTCATTAGATGAGTGGCTAAAAGAGAGAGGCTGCTCTGTGTAAATCCAATTCCCCCGTCTGTGGCTCCACGTGTAACTCTCTGCAATCATTTCCTCAAATGTTACATTCATCCTTTGGAGTATAAATTTCCATGGAGCTTTGATTTCAGCTGCTCCTCTCTTTATGAGAGTGATGCAGAGAATGAAATACTCTCAGTCCAAACTGTGATCTGGATTGATAATATTTAGCATAAACCTTGCTCTTGTCTTCTGCAAAAAAAAAAATAAAAATAAAAAAGAATAAATCAAATTTCCTGATTAAGACAGTCCTAAAAGTGTACACATATGTTTAAGTTTACTACTCAGAGTATCCTTGTGGTCTTCCCAGCAAGGAAATGATTCCCTGGATCTGCTGGGCTGGGGCCCAAGGTAAGACTTGATGCCTTCCTCAAGACATCCCATCAAAAATGAATTTGTCAGAGCTCTGCAGCTCTGGCCTGGAGTCACTTGCAGTTGTTTTCCCCTGCTTGTGTTTCGTGTTAGGACTTTCAGGGATAAACAAAACGAGGGAGGCAAACAAGGGAAGGGAAGAGTTCCTGTTTGCAAATCTCTGCCCATCTGTTTCTCATTCTGTCGGGCTCCAGGGAACGTTTCCACGCCGTGTACATCTCATTTGAGAGCACTAAAATGAGCTCCAGGGTGAGCCTGGGAGCTTCCTCCTGCTGAGCTGCACCCCCAGATCCCTGCAGGAGCCCAGGGAGGTGACAACGACCCGGGGGCAGTGACAGCTCAGCCCCGAGGGGCTGCTGGATGTGGGAGATGCTCCCTGGTGAAGGACAGAGATGTTCAGGAGTGGGGAAGAGGAGGGGATGGAGGTGGTGGCAGCAGGGCTTGGTGGTGACCGCCTGATGTGATGGCACATCATCATCTCCCTGCCTGGGCTGATGCCTTTTTGGGCAACCAAAAAGCAGAGGCCAGACAGAATTCAGAGAATAAAAAGCAGTTCTGTTTATTGAAGGCCCTTCAGGTACATTCAGGGCACACAAAGCCCCCCAGGGGCTGCACCCAAAATGGACAATGGTCACGGGTTTGCACACTTTGATCACTTTGGGCCATTTGCACATTGGGGCTTCATCTCCCAATTACAGCTCCAGGTAATGAAGTCATTTAGCCCAAGTTTGCTGCCCCAGCTCACTTTTGTTTCCATCTCTCAGGCCTGAGGCAGTGAGGGCTCCTTGATTGCCAGGCCTGGAGAGGAATTGTTGTGTCTGAGCCCAATGGGGAAGCAGCAGCTCCCACTGTGTGTGGGGTTTGGAGTCACACACTAAAGAACTGCAGGGTTACAAATGGATGGAAAATAGAAAAGCTGAAATCCTGAGGCATCACAGCAGAGGTGCTGCCTCAGTGCCAACAAGAAACTGAAGGACAAACATCTTTAATCTTGTGACAAATGTCTTCTGACACCTCCTAGAATTCCTAGAATATACTTCTCCTCTGAGCTTTTTTCAAAATACAAAGACATCCTGCAAAAATCCTCTTTACACCCTCAAGGTTTTGTTCATTAAGGTGTTTTTGAGTCATTCCGTGGCGTTGTTAAGATGAGGAGTAGTTGTGGCTGTGTCCAAAGTACAGCCTGAAAGCTCATTATCCTCATGAAATCTGGTAGGATTTCCTGTACCAGCCTCTGAAATACAGGAGGAAAAAGTCCTAAAGTGGCTGGGCCCAGATTCCTGCTCTAGGTGTAGAAATGTTGTCATTTTAGGGGCACTGTGACAAAGAGCAGCTGATGGAATGGTTGAATTTAGAGGAGAAAAAACGTGGATAATTATAAATGTACCTTGATGCAGCCCAACCGAACTTAAGCCTGGGTTTAAACGACTTTGAACTTAAGCCTGGGTTTAAATGACAGCCTTTGCTTAAGGATTTGGAGTGAAATAACTGGGATCAGCATCACTGCAAGGGGAGAGGGGAAGGCTCCCCCAGGGAATGTCCCAAAGCTTTCAGTCCCCTGGGTGTGAGCACAGACCCCGGAGCCCAGCCTGGACCCTGCTGCTCTTTCCCTGCAAAGGGCTGGATTTTGGTGCTGCACTTCCCTCTTGTGTTGGCTGCTCATCCTGGATTTCCTCTGCCCCCAGTGTCCCCCCAAATCCTGCTGAATGCAGCTTTAGTTTGCCCTCCCGTGATCCTCCCCTTCCCTAAGATTTTCTGGGATAATTGAATAATACCCCATGACATTTTTGAATTTTGTTTTCCCCCTGTTTTTGTGGGCTGAGAGGATTCTGCCCAGCTTGGCATCCACATGGCAGGGGCCACAGGAAGAGGAGCTGCCCTGGGATGGTGGCATTTTGACTTTTTGATGGACAAAAAGAAGAGATTTCTCCCAAAAGGGAAAGGGCCTGCCTGTCCTTTCCCCCTCCAGTCCAGGGAATTTAAACCAGTGCCAAAATCAGGCTCTGCCCCAGAACTATTAAACCTGAGGTTGGGTTGTATTCCTTGATCTTTTTTTTTAGGAATTATGAGTTTTTCCATCAGCTGTTGTGTCCCAGCCCTGGTTTCTAATTCTTTTTGTAGAGAAAAATCATGGAGTAGTAGAAAAATCATGAAAACTGAAGCACACTGACTCCAATTCATTATTTCTCACTGGGATGAAGGAAGAGGTCGAAGCTACCTAATCCCACTGTGACTAAAAGTGGCTTTTTTCCTGGTTTTGCTGTTCCTAAGCTTTGTTCTGGAGGTTAAGGTCTCGGAGAGGCATTTCAAAGCAGGGACACACAACCCTACTCCATTCTGCACAACATTTGGGTACTTTGGCAAACCCCAAACCTCCAACCACCCCAAACCCGTGGGTTATGGCAGGTGGGGTGTTTAGGACCAGAACCTTTCTGGCACATCCAGACAGATGCCTCACTCTGGATGTGACACCATAAGGAAGGCAGGTCGGGATCAACTTCCCTCCCTGAGCCCTGCTGGAAGGGATTTCTCCCCCTGGATATTGTATGGGAACCTTTTCCACTCGTGTCTGCACAAACCTGGGAGCTGCTCTGCTGAAATTTATCCCCCCCTGGGCTGAGGTGCAGCTGCTGCTGGGCAGAAGTTCTCCGTGGGTGTTTCAATCTGGAATCCTCTCCTGTTTTCCCCACACAAAGGGGGTTTGGTGTGTCCACCCCACTGCTCCCAGCTCTCCGTTTGGAGCAGGAGGAACTTCCCAGCAGCTCAGGGAAAAGAAGAATGAGAGCACTTGTTTTTAATGCAGCCCTCAAATGACTCGTTTCCATTTCTCCTCCTCCTCGAGAGCTGGGCAATCATCTGACATATGTCATTTTGTCATATGACAAAACAAGGAGGAGGGAGAAAATAAAAGAATCGAGGTCCAGTGATGCATTATTTACACGAGTCCAGAATGGAATGTGCAAGTGTAGATGTGTCAATCTGAGGGTGTCCTGCACTTCTCAGAAAAGGTTTAAAAATAATTGAGAGACAGCTGACCAGAGGTGTTTGGAAAAGCAAAAAGGTTTTAATAAAAATAGAAAAAAATGAACAATAGAGAAACAGAAACACAAACAAAAAGCCAAACATGGTGCAGAGAGATTCTTTGGCCCAGCTAAGACACCCTGAAAAGCCCTGAGAAGCTCTGTGCTCCCCCATAAGTACCAAATGATTGAGGTGGGGTTCTTGGCCAACAGCCCAACAGAGGATTGCTGTTTTTCTGAGGAACAGGTAAAGAGACCTGTCAGTGTTTTTGTCTTGGCCTTGAGCCAATTACTGTCAGGAGAGCAAAGAGGTTTCTAGGGTTTTTTCCTTTTCAGCCTTAAGGTGAAACTGAAACCCTTTTTCCGTGTATAGAAACGTTTGTTTGGCTGTGGAAATGCATTGCTGCAGTCCAGGATCTGCAGGCCAGGAGCGTGACTGAGGATGAGGTTTGCAGACGTGACCTTTTGGCTGGGATGGGATCCTGAGCTGCCTCCTGGAGCAGTCTGAGATGCTCTGGGAGCGCTGCAGCAAGAGTTGGAGCTTGCTAGGGATGGTTTTTCCATCCTTGGGAAGGCAGGAGAGCTTTCAGTGTGGAAACAAGAAACCCAGGGTGAAGTGAACGAATGGATTTCATTCATCTGTGCTCTGGTTCGGGCTGGGAGGCAGCACCCAGGTTGTTCCCCAGTGGAGATTCCTGTTCCCTGCCTTTAAATAATCCCTGGGAACACATTCTTCTGGCCAGGAGCAGCTGCAGCTCGGTGTTGTTGCATGGTTTGGGACAGCAGGAAAAGCAACGACACAGAGTCTCCAGACTCAGAAGGTAATTCTCTTTTATGAGACAAACACACTCTATTATAGACAGTTCTGAGGACAGAGACATGACTGGACACTCAGAACAACACCTCTCTGTCAACATCTTGTAAACAAGCCTGGAGCAAAACACCAGGTGCAAGAAGATTGTTTAAATTCTTCCCAGACCAATGTTTTGGGAAAACTTCTCTCTCTCTCAGGCCTTACTGCTGCCCTGATACTTGAGAGTTTTTCCCTTCAATGAAGCTTTTAGCATCCACAGCTCAGTTGTGCAGCATCACTGACCCATCTTTTGGTGCTAAATGAGGTTTGCTGTGCCTTTTCAAGAGGTCTGGTGGGTGAATCCCTGCAAAAGCAGGAATTAAAACCTTGAGTTTTGCTTTGCACAAGTGCTGAGTGTAACAAGGAGTGGGTGAAGTCAGGCACCCAGCTGTGTTAAATTTATGTGATATAATTTATATAAAATTAAGAATAGAATAGAATAGAATAGAATAGAATAGAATAGAATAGAATAGAATAGAATAGAATAGAATAGAATAGAATAGAATAGAATAGAATAGAATTTTTATATAATATATATAAATGTGTTAAATAATAAATATAAATGTTATATTGAACGGTGTTGAATAAAGAGCTGCAGGAACACAGCCTCTCTTTTGGTGGATCAGATCTCCCCGGCTTCAGGGAGTGGAGGTTCCCAGGCCCTCAGACTGAGGTTTTGGTTTATTTTTCATGGAGCTACACCAAATTTTATCCCATTTCTTACGCCGTGATCTCATCAAGCATTAAAGAAGAAAAGAAGCCTTTGGAGGTAGGAAAATTTCATTTCTGAGCTGGGATTTCTGGGTGTGGAGAGGAGTCTGTGGCTATAGCAAATCCTTATTTTGTTATGGACAGGTGGGGGTCCAGGGGGAACACTTTTTGCAGGGATTGCTTGGAGGAGAGACATGGGATGAGTATCCCTGTAAATATTTGGGGTTTGGGCACTGAACTGCTCTGGGATGGTGGGGTTTGGAATTACAGAGCAATTGGCAATGGGATTTCAGCCTGCAAAACCTCCCTGAGACCTGAACTTCACCCTCCAGGTGTTTTCTAGGAAGGTTTTGAGAAAGGACCATGCCAGGGTGTCAGGAACCTCGAGTTTCTCTTTGGGAGATCAGTGGAAGCTTCTCTGTAATTCTTACACATTTCTAAGACCTTTTCCCTGCTCAGGGCCAGGTGAAAGTAGTGAAAGGAGCACCTGGAGAGCTTTTTAGTCAGAATATGGCTTTTTTGCCCCATCTAGTGGGTACAGAACGTATTGAGCCTGGAGTGTGTTGTATTTTAATCCCAGCATTGAGTTTTTCTAGGGCAGCTCGCAGTCCCTGACTTCTGCTTTGCCTTCTGGCTGTTTGGGCAACAATCGTGTGTGGGAAATGCACAGGGAGAGGTGGATCTCACCCAGGAATAGCTCAAGCATTACTTATTGGGAGAAGTGACTGGGGCACATCTGTCCCAAAAGGAGCAGCTTGGAGAAGGGCAGGATTTTCAGGTGAAGGCACGGGGTTAAAGGGAGGGGTGTTCAAAAGTGGGAAAGAATAAAAATAAAATTTTCCAGCTCCAGCTTTGCAGTCCCTGGGGTGGAGAGCAGGATCAGCTGGGAGCTGGGCAGAGAGAATTGCTGTGTTCCACAAGGCCCTGAGGAACAGCCTCCAAAACCTTTCTCATGGATGCTGCAGATCCCTAATTTTCTTTTTCTATTTTATCCTTGCAAATGAATGTGAAGAGAGGACAGCAGCAATTGCAGTGGTAATTGCTGGAAAAAAGTTTTCCAGCTTCTCTTGGAATATCTGATTTTTTAAAAATATTATTATTTTTTATTTTATATTCTCTGGATTTCCTTTGAGGTGGCAAGTTCAGTTTTCACCTGGTTTTCTCTGCCTGAGAGTATCCCTGGAGTCAAGGGCTGCAAAGACAAAGCATGGGAGTACATACCCCACTCCTTCCATGCAAACCCCATTATTTTCCTGCACTGGAAGGTTGAGACAGGAAGGAAAGTTTTGTCCTGTCCTAAGATTTTTGAGCAGTAGCTGCTGGCCTGTGTGCATTGGGATGTGTTAATAAACTCTGGCTGGAATTGCAAAGCATCCTCTGCTGGAAAAGGTGATGAGCTCTTCCTGGTGATGTGCAGTCCTGGCTGGAATTCAAGGTTGCTTAAAAAAACCCCAAACCCCAGTGGTTTTATCACTTTCTTCCATGCAGATGTTGAGTCCAAGCTGTGATTTTTTCAGAAAACTTTCACAGGGAAATGAGATTCCTTGGGCAGAGCAGCTGCTGGCCCAGGAGGGCCAAGTTCTCACCTGGGATGTGAAAGGAAAAAGAAAAGCAGATCTCAGAAAGCAGATCTGAGCCTAAACTTGGTATTTTCAGAGAACTCCAGAATGGTTTGGGTTGGAAGGAACCTTAAAGTTCATCCTGTTCCACTCCCCTGCCATGGGCAGGGGCACCTTCCACCATCCCAGGTTGCTCCAAGCCCCTTCCAATTCCCTCAATCCCAAGGGAATTTGGCCGGATGAGCTCCATGGTCCATCCTGTGCTTTGTTCCAGCAGGGAATATCCCACCCAACGTCCTTCAGAACCCTTTTGGTTGTTCTGGCAAAGCATTTCTCAATGAGAGTGGTAATAAAAAATTCAGCCCAGCTGCTGTGGCTGCTGCCAACCCAACTGGCCTTGCTGTGACAGGGACACAGGTGCTGACAGGAGAATAAATAACTGCACCAGGGAGGAGAGGCTGGGCTGCTGAGCTGCATTTAGGAACGTTCTGGGTTGGGATCAGCTCTCATATTGGTGGGATTCAGGTCACTCAAGAGATCTGCTGGGATTTTAAAAGGATTTGGAGTGTCTTTTCTCCTTAGAGATCCTCGTGGAGCTTCCAGTGCTTGCAGGGGGGCTGAAACCAGATAGCACTGGAGGTTACAATAATAATAACAACAACAGCCTCTCTGTTTCATGCTCTGATCAAACATACAACACTCCAGGGATCTCCTTGGTCAAAGTTCAGTTCCTCACGCTTCCAGTCGGCTCTAAGACACAGGGAGAATTTAGAATATCTCATCAGGCACAAAGTTGCCCACTGGAGAGCTGCAGCAAAGGTGGGAAAAGCCACAATCGTGAAGCACTGCTCCAAAAAACGAAGAGGTGAAGAGGAAATCAGTGCTGTTGCCAGTGTCCAGAGGTCTTCCCATGGCTGGTGTAGGCATTAATTCCCAGATTTTCACAAGGCTCTGAGAGGGAGAGATGTGATTAACACCTTAGCAGAGTGCTGGGAGAGAATCTCTCGTCTGTCCAAGCAGCTCAGCGGAAACTTGCAGAAAACAAGAGAAACAGAGGAAATAAAAATAAACTCCTTGCCTCAGAGCTCGACAGATGGGCCACCTCTGCTGCAGGTCACTTCTCCGAGCTGCTGCCAGCGTGAGGCAGGCTCAGAAACGTCAGTGTGAGGCAAGGGGAGAGCTGCAGCGTGCGAGCACAGAGCCTTCTGGCACAAATGGTTCAGGTTTCCACCCCGTCAGCCCAGATGGGCTGTACCAGGGGCAACAGCAGGAATTGTCTGTTCTGGGGGAGCTGGGCATGGCCAGCCAGGCACGAGGGACAGCCTTCAGCTGCTGCTGGATGGATGAGGGACACTGAGGTCAAAGATGGAGCTGCAGGTACCTTTAAAGAGTGGTGCCCTGGGATTTGTTCAAGGTCGTGCAAGGAGTTTGTAGCAGAGCCAGCGCCTGCATCCTGCTCTCCCCAGCGTGATGCCTTGAGAATAAAGGCTATCTTTCATCTAAATTAAAACCCCACCATTTTACAGAAGCTTCAGGGCCCCTGTCTAATCTATTCACACAGCATTCATCACCATGGCACCTAGGTGCCACTCTCCTCATCCCTTAACCTTGCCAGAGCCTGTCATGAATATTCCCAGCGTCTTTTATGGGTTTCCAAACGAGATGAGCACACTCTTCCACCCTCTGCCTCCACCTCCCCTCCGAGCAGCCTGCCTGATAAACAACCCACCCTTAGACCCACAACAAATATATATATACACATAAAAAATAGTAAAGATAAAACGTGGAGAGGATTTCCAGTTAGCAAATCTTGCACTTGGCCGTATTTTGGAGCGTCTCTGCTGCCCTCCCCAGCAGAATTTGGGGCCTGTCACTGCTCAGCCTGCCAGCTGCACAAAATCAAGGCATCAGGCTTTTCTTAATTGAATGCATAATGAGGTGACTGGCAGGTTTAATTAACAAAACTCATCCTGTGTATGCACCTGGAGGTGAAAATAAGTTTAATCAAGAGGAGTTGGCAAGTGCCAACAGCTCTGTCATGGTTGTGCTCCCCCCCTCTTATTTTGGTTTGTTTCAGCCAGGTTTTATATTTGCAAAAAAAGGCTCTGGGTGCTGATTAATTATCTTTTTGCCCAAGATTGATGAGTTGTTGCAGCCTGCCTCGTAATGAGAGCCCTTGCTCCTGGAAAAGCTGCACTGGAAGCTTTAATAATCAGGCTGCCTTAGATAAACTACTGATGGCAAACACTGGAGGTGCCTGAATTACAGTAACCCTTGAGGACTTCATCCTTGGGAGGAAAATTTCTCCTGAAAATGTGCTGGGAGGGTGGGTTCCTGGGGAGCAGGGTGCTGTGGAGCCTCCTCAGAAGTTAAGGGTTGAGGGAGAAGCCGTGAGGGCTCTGAATCACTTCTGGTTTGAAGCGGCATCAGCGGAGGGACCCGGGTTGGTAAAAAGTCCTGGATGGGAGATAAAAAGTCCTGGACGGAAGGTAAAAAGTCCTGGACAGAAGGTAAAAAGTCCTGGATGGGAGGTAAAAAGTGCCTGAACACCTTCCCTGCCTCCTGAAGGCAAGGCAGGGGGTCATTCCCATGGGCAAGGACAACCTGTGCCACCACTCGCTGTCCCCACAGCACAGGCCACCCTCGCCATGTCCAGCATCCCCCCAGCCCTCCTGGACCCAAAATGCACATCTGGGGGCCCAGCATCCCCCTCAGCCCTCCTGGACCCAAAATGCACATCTGGGGGCCCAGCATCCCCCTCAGCCCTCCTGGACCCAAA
This sequence comes from Nicator chloris, assembly GCA_013400495.1. Lineage (NCBI taxonomy): Eukaryota > Metazoa > Chordata > Aves > Passeriformes > Pycnonotidae > Nicator > Nicator chloris. The sequence continues at coordinate 85,693 of WAAE01020252.1, read as the reverse complement.
ATGCACATCTGGGGGCCCAGCATCCCCCTCAGCCCTCCTGGACCCAAAATGCACATCTGGGGGCCCAGCATCCCCCTCAGCCCTCCTGGACCCAAAATGCACATCTGGGAGGGTGACCCAGTATCCCCCCCCAGCCCTCCTGCATCCAAAATGCACATCTGGGAGGGGTGACCCACCATCCCCTGGCCCTCCTGGATCTAAAATGCACATCTGGGAGGGGTGACCCACCATCCCCTGGCCCTCCTGGATCTAAAATGCACATCTGGGACCCCAGCATCCCCCTGGCCCTTCTGGCCCCAAAATGCACATCTGTAGGGGTGACCCATCGTCCCCCTGGCCCTGTTGGACCCAAGATGCACATCTGGGAGGGGTGACCCACCATCCCCTGGCCCTCCTGGATCTAAAATGCACATCTGGGACCCCAGCATCCCCCTGGCCCTTCTGGCCCCAAAATGCACATCTGTAGGGGTGACCCATCGTCCCCCTGGCCCTGTTGGACCCAAGATGCACATCTGGGAGGGGGGACCCAGCATCCCCTGGCCCTCCTGGATCTAAAATGCACATCTGGGAGGGAGACCCAGCATCCCCCTGGCCCTCCTGGACCCAAAATGCACATCTGGGGGGGTGACCCAGCATCCCCCTGGCCCTCCTGGACCCAAAATGCACATCTGGGAGGGTGGAGCTGCAGGTCTGGAGCCCCGAGGTGACAGAGGGTGAGTGGATGTCCCCTGCCCGGCCAGATTTGGCCAGCTGGTGGCTCTGGGGGTGCTGCTGGTCCCTCTCTCCATGCCCAGCTGGGGCAGGTGTCTCCCAAGCCAGGCTCTGGCAAAGGTTGTGGGCGTTGCACGGGGAGGTGAATGCGTGCAGGCTGTCAAAATATTCTCCCTGCTACTCACCCACTTAACATGCCCTCTCTTTCTCTTGCCTGAAAAGGCATTTGCTGTGGTATTCTAATGCATGGTCTGTGCTGGAGATGTTACTGACAGCTGTTGTATGACTGCAGGAAGGAAATGATGACTCCCTAATGATAACATGTCACGGCGTGTCTCGCTGCTTTTCTTCTCCTCGAGCTGTACATTCCTCCTGCCACTGCCTCAGTCACTGCACTCCTGCACTCAACTGTGGGCCACTGACGTGGCTACCATGTGCTTAGGGCGGGGGGAAAGGTTCTGAAGGCTCCCACTTTTGTCAAGAACACGGATAAGTTCTCTCCCCCTCTGCTCCTGAGGCCCCTCCTGCAGTGCTGTGCCCAGGTCTGGTGCCCCCAGTGAGAGGAGGACATGGAAGTGTTGGAGCAAGGTCAGAGGAGGCCACGAGGTTGATAAGGATGAGAGGGTTGGGGCTGATCAGCCTGGAGAAGGTTTTGTGGAGACCTCACGGCACCTTCCAATATCTGCAGAGTGCCCAAGGAACCGGGAGAGGGACTCTGCCTTGGGAAATGTAACAAAGGGGAATGGGATTAAACTGAACTTTGGGGTAGATATTGGGAAGGAATTGTTCCCTGTGAGGGTGGGCAGGCCCTGGCACAGGGTGCCCAGAGAAGCTGTGGCTGCTCCTGGATGCCTGGAAGTGCCCCAGACCAGGGTGGAGCGACCTTTTCTAGTGGAAGCTGTCCCTGCCCATGGCAGGGGTGGAACGAGATGAGTTTTAAGGTTCTTTCCAACCCACACCATTCTGGGATTCCATGGAGCTGCCAGAGGAGATGCCCTGTGTGACAACCTGGCCTATTTTACTTTGGGATGCTTCATATCCCAACATCCCACCCAGCTTTTTTTGGAGGTGCTGAAGCTCCAGCCTGCTCAGTTAAGGATCAGGCAGTCAGGGTAATGAACATGTGCATTCAGGTGTCCTGCCAGTTTAATCTCTCACGTGGCTTTTCCCTGATAAACTCTGGGAAATAAATATGTGAATGGCTGAAAGCTGTGGGAGAAGGGGCCTGTGGAGCACACAGAGGTGTCTGTCCTTGTGGGCCACCACAAGCCCCTCTCTGCTGTGCTCCAGCCGTGATCTCACACCTCCAGCCTTTGCAGGGGATCTCGGCACGAAAATCTAATGACAAGTGACCAAAAAAAAAAAAAAAAAGTCTTTTACATCTGCTTTAAGGAACTGACTGGAGTGACAAGTGTGTTTAACCCAGATTTGAATTCCCCTGGTGTGGGCAGGTTCCTGTGCCCAGGCAGAAGGCCCAGAAGGGTTATGCATCATTTACAACCCCGTGTTCCAAACGAGGGGCAACACGGGGGCAGCTGGCAGTGGAAAGGCAGGTTCAGAATCCTCAGCTCAGCAGGAGCCCCTGTTCTGTGCAGGGGCAGAGCCCAGGTGATTAACAGCTTCTGGCAAGGGCAGGAGGGCTTGGTTCCCTCTTGCTGCCTGCTGGCACGACAGGGAAAGTGTCCTTTCCCCACGGCAAGCCACAGCTGCTGTCTGCCTGTCCCCTCCGAGCAGCTCCCAAGCTGTATCTGTGGGACTTTGACAGGTTTTGGGGTCCCCTGGAGCCACCCAGCAGGTAAAATCTCCCTCTGTGTGACGTGCTGGTCCCTGCTGAATTCCCGTTTGTCCGTAAGGGGGATGCTGCTGCTGCTCAGGGGTAAAAATCTTCTTCTGGGTTGTTTTAAAGAGAATCCCAAAATATTTGAAGCTAGGGAGGAGCAGCAGCACCAACAGGTGGCTGGTGATATCTGGAGATGGTGTGGAGAGTCAAATCTGGAGCTGGGAACTTGCTGAGCATCCCAGAGGATCCCTGAGAGCGTGGCTGAGCTGCTTGTGCTGCGCTCAGCTTTATCACAATCCTGAATGGAGAAATTCCCAGGGGGATCTGCAGCCTCTGAGGTGATCCTAGAGCCCAGATCTTGGGATTTTGGAGGTCTGAAGGCATGTGTCTTACATTTTTGGAGTAGGAGTTAGGTTTTGGAAGTCTTTACCATGGTGACCTTTTAGAACCACTTGAATGTGTTGTGGGACCCCTGGTTTTCTTGGGACCCCTGGTTTTTGTGGGACCCGTGGTTTTTGTGGGATCCCTGGTTTTTCTGGGCTCTGAGCTGCAGAAGAGGCCAGCAGGATTTCTCCTGGACAGTCAACCTTCCTCTCCCAGAAGGGATTTTCATTTTGCCTCTGGTTTAAGAACCTCAGCTTGCAGGGAGGGAAAACATCCTGCAGAAGGTGTTTCAGCACCCGGTGGCTGTGACAACCACAGAAGCCTGAGGAAGCTGCTTTCCCCCTCTGCTGCTCAGGGTGGTGTCTGTGGCAATGCCTGCACATCCCCACTTCTCCAAGATCCACTTCCAACACAGGCAAGATCCCATTTCTGCTTCAATTTAGGCAGCTGTGAGAAAAAACCCTGAAATTACTTTATATTTCCATTGAACCAGAGGTGGACTCCACCTGTTTGTAGCAATTCCACAAGAACTCTGCACAGCACACGCCTTGTTTTGTAGGAATACCCAAAACAGGGCATTTGATGTCCTAAAAGTTGGTTTTCTTTCGGGATTGATGCCCGAAAAGTCACATTTCCCTTCACTCCCTTTCAGCTGGTAGACACAGGGATGACAACACAAGTAGATGCGCCCAGGGCGAGTTTTTCAGGCTTTTTTCGCCCTCCAGAATAATTGAAACGTGGAACAGCTGGCTGGGAGAAGGGAAGAGCTGCTCCGGGGCAGGGCTGAGGAGCCGCAGCCACAGGAGGTCAGTGTTGCACTGTGGAAATGGCAGAGAAAATCAGCGTGGCCTTGGAGGAAAACTTGACCCAGGAGGGAGGTTAATTCCTCCCGGGCACTTCGGGGGAGCTTGGCACGCTGTGCTCAGCAGAGCCCGGTGCTGCTGGAGGATGCGATGCTGGAAGGAGCGGGGATGCGTCCCAGGTGGGGAAGGAAAAGGGTAAAAAGCAGCGCGGTGTGGATTTTGGGGAAGGAAAACGGCAAAAGGAGCGAAGAAGGCAGAAATGGCAAAAGGAGCGAAAAAGGCAGAAATGGCAAAAGGATTTCAGGCCTTGGGGAGCTGGGAGCAGACACTCGGTGGCTCTGGGAGCTGCAGCCTTTCCCCTCCAGGTGCTGGCCCCGCTTTTGGCCCAGGTGTGCCCCTGAAGTTGTCGGATGGAGGAGCTGCCGCTCTCCTGCCGGGTCCAGCATCCCCGCAGGTGGGCGGCTCGCCGGCAGCTTCGCTCCACTTATCAAGGCTTGGGAAGCCCTTCCACGGCTGATCCCGATCCCTCCTCCTGCAGTCCTCCCTCCAGGGTGGTCCGGGGGCAGGTTGGAGCAGGAGGCGTCAGGGATGCTCGCAGGGCTGCTGTCGGGGCTGGCTGCTGAGAGGGGATTTGCATTCCAGGAGATTCCAGGGGCTGTGTCCAGCCACTCTCTTCCCTCAGGGCTCTGAAATATGTTTCAAGGCCCATTCCCAGGGAGCTCTGGCAGCTGTTTGATGTGGTGGCAGCTCTTTTAGAGAATGGCTGGGCCGGTGACAGAAGTGAAACTCGAATATTCTCCAGTAGGCTCTGCGGTTCCTTCATTAAAAACAGACAGATAAACAAACAAATTACAGCCCATTATGAGCGTGTCCTTCGGTTCCTCTTCAAACGGCTTTTTGCTGTTTTAAAAAGCCTTAAATAAGGACACAGCCTCCCCAGTCTTGGCCATAAACTGTTGGCTTTAAGCTTTCCCTGTGCCTCTGGATCCGTTGTCTTTGCTGCCTTGGAAGCGTCTGATGTGAGCTTTTAATTCGTTTGGCTTTTCCTGGTGAGAGGCTTCAGAGCAAGATTCCTTGTGTGCAGCCTTTGATGTTACACCACAAAGAATCTCCCCCCTTTTCCAAATGCTCTGCTGAACCCCCATTAAAAAAAACCCCAAAAAACAACAACCCAAAAAAAAAAAAAAAAAAAAAAAATAAAAAAAAAGAAAAGAAGAGTTTCATGTAGCCAGGCTGAGAGGAAGTGGGGTGACCCATGGAAATGGTTTTTGTGTCCCTCACAAAGGCCCCAGTGCTATGGTGATGGGCTCAGCCAAAAGATCTGCGCTCATTTGGGCAGGGCTGGGCTGAGTTGTCTTTGCAGGCTTGGAAACATCACGTGGAACACACTGGGAAAATCCAGCCAGAATGTTTTCCTCCTCCAAAAGTAGACAAAGACCTGTTTTGCTCCCTCTGACACTTGGTGGCTTCTGCTTTATTGGTACCGAGCTCCTGATGTCGGGACTCTCCTGCTCTCTCACACCTGTGCATTGGGGCACCTGGGACTGCTCCCACTCCTAAAGCTGAGGCAGAGGGAAAACCATTGTCTGCATCCCAGACTGGAACAGAGCTCTCCATTTCCCCCCTCAGTGCTTTGCCTTTGGCTGACTGAGGGGTTTGGGGACTATTTTGTTTGGGCCCCTGCTCGGAGGCTAAACCCAGAGCAGGTGCCTTGGGTGCAGCCTTGTGAATCCTCAGCTTGGTTAGAGGGCTTTGTTCCAAGTGTGTTTCTGCAGAGGAGAAACCTAAGCACTGACCCTTTTCAGGAGCATCTGATGCGTGCACCGTGATTAGAAAGAGTAGGGGAAGTTAAAAATAACCTGTGGAGGAGGCATTCTAATGAGCAATTATCATTCCTTTCCATTGACTTTTTGCAGCAAGACTCTCCATGTGTTTAGTCTTCTCCAAAGAACATGCCAGATGTTAGAGTGAGTGACTTGTTAAGTCCCTGAATTCTATTCTCACTGGTGTTCTGAACCATTGTCAGGTCCTTTTATTTATTTTTTCTTTTTATTTTTTTGTAACTATTAAAATAATTGGGCCCTGAACATTCTGACCTGATAACGCAAAAGAATCTTGGCTGGCTTTCCTAAGGGTCAGGATTTGTGAATAGAAAACTTGGGGAGGGTTTGCCAGAACAAAGAAATGTTTCCGCATGCAAAGATCTTCAATAAGTTAATCTGAGGTGGAATCATCTGGCTTCAGAAATGCCTCCTGGCAAAATCTGACTTTTGCATTTCAACATCCTGAACTTTAGTCTCCAAGGAAGCTTTTGTGCTTGTGGGGCTCTGCTTTTCCCCCAGAAGAGAGCTCTTTAGAAATGATTGACGACGAGGCCGATTCCACCTTTGCAAAATTTTCATATGGGGGAGAGCAAGGAGGAAAAGGAAAGGTCCCTCTTTACAAAGCCACCGGAGCCCTTTGCCGTCCCCGTTCCCTCGCAGGAATCTTAATTGGATTAAAATACAAATCTGTACATTGAGATTTTGCATGCCATGGATCCCACCCTCTTGTTTTTAGGCGCATTGGCCAAACTCAATGAAGTGCACGGTCAATGTTTGAGCTCTGCCTTTGGTGTCCCTCGGTTGGAGCTCATTAAGCATTCGGGGAATAATAATTCTGGGACTTGAACTTTGATCTGAGGAATCTGGCAAAGAAAGGGCCGGAAATTGCAGCAGCCTGATTAGCTACCCCAAGTTGATCAACTTTTCTGCCAGATGCAGGCAGAGCTCCCGGAGGCTCCCAGACAATGGTGGGGGTGAGGCGGAGCCGCGGCGGCCGTGTTGTGTCTGCGCTCCCATCACGTCCCATTACTGTCTCCCATGCAGATGGCACTTTGAACCACTCCACAGCCAACCACAGCCTTTGTCCAAAATATCTGCTTGGCCAAAAAATTAATAACGATTTGTTTAATTTTTTGGGTTTTTTTGGACCTCGAGGGTTTGCTGGTTTTCGCACATTTTTGCGTCGCGCGGGTTCGTTAGGGCTGGGAACATCGAATTATCTTGAGAAAATGTTTCCCTCAGAGCTTTGCCTGAGCTTTTCTTGAGCCTGACTCTGAATTTGTGGCAATTTCAGTGGCACACTATGAGTTGAAGTGAGGCAAAACTGGGCCAGGCTGTGAAGTTTTGCATGAGCAGTTCTTTACTCCCCAGGAGGAAATTTAGATCGGGGTACGCAACCTAAAATGCTCAGGTTTGGAACAAGGCAGGGTTTACCATGTATTTCCTTTCCCCCCCAAAATATCAGGAGAATATTGGAGTTCAAGCACGTGTTGTGACAAACTAAACTCGATGAGGAACCAGATTTCGAGCTCTGCTGTGTCTGACTGGGGGTTTCCTGACCTTGGTGACTGCAAACTCCCAGCTGTAACTGAGACAGGAGTGCAATGAAGCTGCTTCTCCCAGAGCAGAGCTGGAGGCTTGGATATCTCCCTTTTTTAAAGGAGAGGTCCTTGCCACTGCCAGAACACCTCCAAATACTGAAATACTGACCCCTCCCATCGCTGGAAAACCTTCCTGGTTGTTGTTGCTTTTCCCCAAAACTTCGTACACTTTCAGTTTCTGTCAAGAGACGCATCAAATGTCTACCTCAATATCCAAGGGAAATAAATATCCACAAGCTCAGTGCCATGTTTCTGGATGCTTGGCCAGCTGGCAAAGCAGGAATGGGATGTGGAGCTTTTCCAGAAGGGCTTCTGATGAAGACAATTTTTTTTTTCTTGTTCCTGCTAGAAATCAAATACTAAATATTGTAGCTGAAAACCCAAATGGTTTAGGTTCCAGCAGTAAGACATCCTGGTGCCTTGTGACTGCAGTGCTGTTTGATCCCCCGTTGGTCCCTGTCCCAGGCTCAGGGGTGATGCAGTGCTCCTTCACATGCAGATGTGCTCAGGATGTTTTCCAGGAGGAAAATCACCGTCAGAGCAAATAATATTGTTTGAAAGAAAGTTTCCTTTTCAAATGAAAAAAAAAAAAGTAACACGGTTTTGGCAGGCTCCCATCTGCCTCCCATTGCAGACACTCCATGTTACGGTTGTGTGTAGCATCAGGAACTGTCTTTAATGTGATTCTGGAAATTCTGTGTTGAGTGGCTGGGTCTCAGTTTTCATGGTGGAGAGGTGTCTCCCTGTCAGAGCGCCAAACATTCTGTCAGATTCTGTGTTTTCTGTCCCTGTATAAAGCTGAGCTTTGGTTCCAGGCTCGGTGACGGAGGAAGCTGACACTATTCCAACATGTTGTTCATATCCTGAAGTCTTTTAATTTCCCCTGGCTGCTGCTGCAACGGCACCATTTCACTGAATAAATTAATCACAGCCTAAGATTTGTTGAATATGAAGCCTCAAAACCCAGGTTCCACTGGTGATTTGGAGAAAGCTGTTCCAGTGGGGTGCTTTGTCATTATTTTTCCCCCTCCATGGGTGAAAGGGTTACAAGAACCTCTGCTATTGTTGCTAGAAAAAGTGGCTTCCTGTGATATAAAGTAATTTTTTCAAATAGGAAACATATGGCTGGTCCCTAACAACAAAGTAATATTCAGGTGCTGATGGCATATGCCTCCAGTCCTGTGGCAGGAAGCTATCTTGGAAATCTGGTGGCAGAGGCTTATCCACACTGATTTTCAGGAAGTGGGGTGGGGGGATGGAATCTGAACCCCATATCAGCAATAAATACATTTACATTTTTAATTTCACGGAGAGTTCTTTGCTGTCCCTGCTTTAGGGGTCTCTGCACTGCATCCCTTGTTAGGTGTGATGAACAAATCCTTTGTGAGGTCTCTGGTGCTCTGTTTAATGCCCATCTGAGGAATAAAAAACTCAGTAATTTCATGGTGAGAGCCCCTCTCAGGGTTTGGTGTCTCTCGTGAGGAGCGACAGGAAAAGGGGGAATGGCTCCAAACAAAGTCAGTGGGTTTAGGTTGGATACTGGGGGAAAAAATATCTTTATTGTAAGGGTGGTGAGGCCCTGGCACCGGCTGCCAGGAGAAGTTTGGACTGCCCCAGCCCTGGAAATGTTCCCTGCCTCTTCCATGGCTTTTTGGGAGCTCCAAGAGCTGCTGGGGTCATTATTCTTTCTGAGTTACATTGCTTTGTTGTGGTTCTCAACCTTAATGCGGCCAGGGCTTGGACTGAACCATGGCTGGGTTTTTATTTTTATCCTCCACTGCTGTAATATTTGCCTCTACTAATTACTAATATTTACCTTTGTTTCCTTTATGAGCCAAATTTCTTTTTCTCCTGGGTTCTGGCTGAAAACTTGATTTTTTTACTTAAAAATTCAATTGTTGTTCATCATAGCCCAGATATTCAGGTCGTTTCTCAGCTTGGGCTCGGGTTGGGCTTGCAGCCCAAAGTTGGTCAGCAGGAGCTGCTGGGGATCTGGGGATTTGCTGTCCCGGGGAGATGGGCCAAACAAAGCAGGGCTGTGTGTGGAATCAGCCCCACTGGAGTGGCAATCACACACCTTTGATGTCCAGCTACCAAACTTCATTGTGGTTTTATCTTCCTGCACAGAATCCTGCATTTGGGGTTGTTCAGGGTGCTGCAGACTCCCCTTCCCACCGTCCTTGCCTTCGTTGCTGCTCAGTTACCCAATTAGTGCTCTCACACCTGCAGCTTCTTCATCTGCAAACACGCCATGGCTTTAACCCTTTGCAGAGCCACAGCTGAAGAAATGTCAGGATGGGGGGGGAAGAAATCTCGAGATTTGAAGTGATTTCTGTGTCAAGAAGGGACCTTTGGGTTTGTTTTATTCCCATTGTGCAGGAGCTGACACCAGGAGGGATTTTTGTTCAGCAGTGAGCTCTGAGGAGCCAAATGGCCTTAACTTCCAGCATCAGGAAATAAACAGACAAGCAAGAATGCCCAGGTTTCCTAGTGGAGATCCTGAACCCTGAAGGACTCTTCTCCAGACCTGCAGCAAGTTGCAGAGACACGAGAGCTGGGCAGGATTGATTAAGTGCCTGCAACTCTGCGTCTCTGATAGTGCTGCAATAAAAGTGACAAATGGGGGAGAAGAGCGGGGCTGCTTGGAAGCTTAGCATGACTGAAGGAAAAAAAGAACATGCACAGGGTAATTTATTGGCAATGAAGAACCATCAGCAGGAGAGAGGGAACCTAATTCAGCCCGGTTAATTAGGTATGGGACTGAAACCTTGGTCTTGCACAGCTCCAGCCACCGAGTCACCAGGCCTCTCAGAGGACTCTGACTGCAAAACCTTGAAATTAATTTTAATTGTTGGTTGAAGTCTCTGCCAGAACAATAACCAGGAAACCCCCCCTAGATAGGCCTCGGGTGGGAATGCCACCATTATCAGCAGCTTCCAGAGGCTTCACCTGGGTGTTCTGAGTCTCCAGAGCTATTTGAGCACTGGGGTTTTAAAGATTTTGTGCTGTTTAAAAGGGCAGTGTGGAGTGGCACAGCCTTGTCCAGCTTTGTGTCACCTTGTCATCTCCAAAGGTCCCTTCAACCTCAGCTCTTCTGTGATTCTGTGCCCACCCAGACCCTCAGCAGCCCCCCAAATTTTGGGGGTAGTTTATCACCCACCCTCCCCTCCCCAGCCCGATAAACACAGAGCCCTGCTGCTGACAAAGAAATCTGGGATCGTTCCCCAGGTAATTTTCCCTTCTCCCAAACCTTAGGAAGCACTAAATCCATATGGGCACGGTGGGATGGAGAGGGAGAAACAGCAACACCATCCAGAAGAAGAAGAAGGAAGAAAAAAGCTTCTGAGGGCTAAAGCACAAAGAAGATGTTTTTATGGGGCTGGGTGAGGCTGCTGTGCACAGAAGGGATCCCAGCACGCTGATAAAAGGAGAATTTCATGTGATGTCATTCCCAACACTCCACTGAGGCTCCGGGCAAAGCCAGTGTGGTCAGCGTGAGGCTGGGGGGGAGCAGACAGGAGGAGGAGGAGGAGGAGGAGGAGGAGGAGGGCATCCCAGAATGGGAATGTTCTTACGAATAAAGGACAACAACAAAAACCCCGCTCAGGCTCTGCCGGCAGGGCCGGGGTTGGTGCCATCTCGGGGAGAGCCGGGAGCTTGTCCTACAAAAATGATTTGTTAGACAAGTCCAGCCGGAGCTGGGAGCAGGGGGAGGAGGATGCGAGGAGCCGGGGCGGAGGGGGAGCCTTGGAATGGCTTCAGGAATGACTGATGGGCTCCGCTGAAAATTTCAGCCGACTACTACCTTATGGAAAGGGGGGGCTGAGCGGGGGAAGGGGGAGAAGTGAGGAAAGGCAAATGGAGAAAGGCTGGGCTGTCTGCTCTCCAGCATCGTGGTGTTTTATTTTTCACCGCTAAATGCAAAATTGATTTTTTTTTTTGTTGGTGCATTAAAAAAAAAAAAAAAAAGGCAAGCAAGCAGCCTCTACCTCTCTCTTCTAATTCCCAGACAAAGAAAGCTGAAGCAGACACCCCAGACAATGGATAGTCCTGTCTCCCTTAAGCATTCGCCTTTCTCAGCAGTTAAGGTTAAAAAAAAAAAAAAAAAAAGAAGAAAAATGAAAAATCAACCAGCAAACCCTAATTGAAGGAATGAATTAAAAAAGATGACCCCGGAAAACGTGGCAGCCTCTTTATTTGATGAGGAATCAAGTTCACAGCGTGTCAGCAGAGGTGCTGCGGTCCGGGCTTTTATTTGTTTCCTGGCAATAAGAACATTCCTTTCCAGCCTGATATCATCCTCTCATCTTCTCCCTCCCTCTTTCTATCCCTCTCTTCCTCGTCTCGCATCCTTTTTCCTTCCTCCCTTTTTTCTCCCTCACCCCCTCGCCCTTTTTTTCTCTTCGCTTGCCAGTTCAGGCATTCTCACATACATTACCCCTTCCTTTCATCTCGGGAATGACCTGAAATGACCTTTTGCCTGGCACTAGACGTGACTTAACTGATAATAGCAGATACTTGGGGGCCTCAAGCGGTGGCTTGTCTCGGCACGTAGAGGGAGGGGAAAGAAAGAAGAAGCAGAAGAAGAAGAAGAAAAAAAATCCCTATTTTTTTTTTTTCCCAGGGAAAGCACGGCTTTCTCTCTGCAGCAGCCTTTCCTGCGAGGTAGCAATTAATGACACTTTGCCCGTGAGATAAAAAAATCCTTTCAAAGCTTCCCCGGGAGTGTGGAGCCCGAAGCTGTTGAGGAGCAGGAGGAGAGGGGAGAGAAATCTGTGTGCAAGTGGTGAAAATCTCCACGGCAGCGTTTTGATGCCACTGGCTCCTGGTGCTCTGCATTGCGTCTTCCCCGTCTTTGTGCTCCAAAGACTTGTTGGAACAGCACAAATGTCCCTCTGTCTCCAATAATCGCCACTTTTAGGTGACTAATCTGGGCGAAAGGTTATTATTTGGCTTCTTAATGTCCCTTGAAGCCATCGCGGCAGAGATAAGATTGCAGCCGGCCCCGCTGGGGCGCAGATTTTTTAATTTTCACTATTTATTTGGATACTCGGTGAGGCTGGGTGAGTTACCACAGCAACGACTCTGAGTCTTGAACATGAAAGGGCTCTTATTGTGCCATGTGGTGCCTCAGAGATACAGAGAAAGGAGGAGGCGGGCAGGAGAATTCCTCTTTAGAGAAACAATAGCCAGACATTATGTGAACTTTTGGGGCTTTATTATAAAAGTTTGAAGCGGGGCGGGTTGGGGGGAGAAGGAGCTCCGACGGTCTGCAGTGAAAAAAAAAAATAAAATGTGCTGACTTACAGAAATTTGGGAAAAGAGGTGTACGTGTGTTTGGAGAAATATTAATTAATTAGGTGGGAAATGAAAGCTTAACCTATAATATTTGTATTTAGGTCTTGTCTTCGGCAGATCATTCAGCCCAGGCAGGTCAGAGCTCAGGGGCAGAACACCAAGTGGGTTTTTTAATTTATTTATCTATTTTTTTAAAAAAATTGTTTTATTTTTTGAACTTTGTTCTGCCCTTTCTCTCGGGAGAAAGGCAAAGGGGTGGCTGTTAGGGTGTCGAGAAAGGTGCCAGAGAGCAGCCTGGCTTTCATTGTCCCGGGTAAGGGAGGCACTGCAGCTCCAGACAATGGGCAAACCTGGATTATGGGGTTACTAAAGGGTGCAGAGCACTCAAAGGCTGCGTGTGGGAGCAAGTTTGGTGCAGGGGAGCTCATCAAGTCAGATTTTCTGCTACCTTGGCTGGCTCCAGTGCCACTCCAGTGTCCCTGTGCCTGTCCCCCTGTCCCAGAGGGGTTTATTTGCTGCTGTGCTGAGCTTTGGGTTTGGCTCTACCCTCCCTGTGAGGCCAGCCCGGGGTGTCCCTGCTCCGTGCCACACTTGGATTCCCACCTTGTGAAAAACCAGGTGCCAGAGCATCCCAAAATACCCAGGCATTAATCCAAATTCCAGCATTTTGTGGGGGTTACCACCCTTCTTTCTCCTCCCCAGCTGCTTTGGCTCTGCAGAACTCAGGAGTTCTGGCACCCTGTCACCTGCTATGACCCAGGGATAACCCATTTCCTTCCCAAACACCCATGTGCAAGCCAATTTGGGTTTTTCTCTCCCAACTCCAGCTCCAGGCACGGCCAGAGTTTGGGGTGAGGGCAGAGGGGTTGGAATGTGTGATGGGGGAGCAGGGCTGGACCTGCTGGGGATGAGAACTCTCCAGGGTTCAGCCTCAGGTGGCAGGGAGGTGTTTTCCATAATATTCTGGTTTTCCAGGATGTGTTGGTGCTGGACAATCCCCAAAACTCCCTGGACAGTCCCCAAAACTCCCTGTGAAACTCATGCTTGGATAATCCTTTGTTTGGGGCGATCCTACAGCTTGCCCTGCAATTTCCACCCTTCAGTCGCCACAACCGAACAAAGTTCTTGGAGTTCCCCTAAAATTTCAGGGAAATGTCAGCTTTTGATGAAGGAAAAGGGATTTCACTGGGATTTAGCATTGCTCCAGCAACTTTGAAACAACCCTGAGTCATTTCTCCAGTGCTTCCCATTCCTCTCTGCCCTGTGACGTGCAAATCTTGGTGCATTAATTGTCAGTAAATGAACACCAGACATAAAGAAATACAAATATGGCTGAGTTAATAGTATCATATTATTATGGTTACAGGAGTAACCATTATGGGTGTAACCATCTCTCTGTGGAGTCTCTGGAGTGTTTCATCTCACCAGCTGCTTCCAGGTTTGTCCATGATTTGTGTGCACATTGAATATTCGCTGGCCTGGGATATTTTTTTCATACCAAAATTCCTTTTCCCCCACCATTGCGTGTAGTTTAGGAACTTTAAATTTTGGGTGATATTATGTAACTGCTTCAGGATTCCTCTCCCTCTCCAGCACAAGTTCAAACCCTTTTCTTAATTAATTACCTGGGTTTCCAGCTCCTCTTTTAAGAAGCCCGTTGCTAAATTGGGTGAAGTGGATTAAATTACTGCTGCAGGTGGAGAACAAGGCCAGTCAGGGTTTATTGCCTGAAAAGCATCACTGCCTGAAGTGATGATGATTGTACATTCCCGAGGATGTGCCAGTGTCAGCTGTCTGAATGTCTCTGCAGCACAAAAGATTCCTGGTCCATTTATGGGATGCCTGGGAGTTAGGCTGAGATCTGTCAGGATAATACTGGCACTAAACCTTCCAAACTAATTCTCCAGCTACACACGAGGGTGAGATTAAGGGGAAAAAGTTGGGTTAAATCTCTAATCTCTTTATCAATAAGAAAAAAGGATGGTGGAGAAGAGATTTGGCTTTGATGGCTGGTGAGACTGAGGAAAAATGGGTCAGAAGCAGCGTTTTCCTGACTGTCCCTGTACCAGTGACACTTTAAATACGTTGTCATCATCTTGGTCATCCCTGCTTTCCTGTGGTTGGACCAAAGGCCACATCCAGGCACCAAAGTCCTGGAGTTTCCTGCCTCTCTCTTGGCACAGCTTCCTCTCAACACCTGAAGAGGGAACATTGAACAGAAAGTGGATCTGAGGCCACTCCAAAACCTCCCAATCTGGGTTTAATTCTGTGTTTGCAGAGTGTGTCTCACAGCAGGACTGCAGACACTCTGCAAGAGGAACAACAACAGCACTCAGAGTATGGCAGAAATGGTTATAAGCAATAAATTGGCGTTTTTACACTTAAAAGATGTGGGTGTGGCACCTTGAGGACACAGTTTAGTGGCAGGCTCAGCAGTGCTGGGTTGAGGGTTGGACTGGATGATCTCAGAAATTGATAACTTTCAATCAAAAAGATTTTATGATTTATTTTAGAAGCGCTTCTGTATAAAGGTACCAGCCCCATAAAAACTCCTCTTACATGTGGCTCTATAAATCAAGACAGAAATGAAAGGGCAGAAAGGGACAGGGGCAGAGTCCCAGCAAACTGACAGGAGCCACAAAAACCCTGCAGCTCACTTCTGTCCTGCTATGGAACCCCCTCCATGCTCTGAGATGGGGGAGCTCCTTCCCTATCAGACACCCAACAGTTGTTTCCTCTTCCATCAATTGCTGAACTCCTGCAGGTTAAAAACACCAACAAGACGGGATTTAGATGAGCTTGGGTTGTTAGGAAATCTCTTCAGAAACTGTGGAGTAAATCAAGCATGTGGGAATGGCTCTTAAAAGCATTTATATTGCTCAGCAATTTGAAAATGGGGAAAGATGAGAAGGAAATGATGTCCATGGCGAGTTGGAGGGGGTTTGTGCATCTCAGGAGACATGGGCTGGAAACTGGAGCGTTGCTGAAGAGTTCTGACCCATGAAAAGTTGTGTCTGCTTCCAGCTGGCAGGAGAGCAGCAGTAACCGTGTGAGTGCTGGCCCTGCCTCGCTCAGTTCCACAGTTTTTGGTAGAGAAAGGAGAGCAAAAGCTTTGAATCCTCTGCCTCTGCCCTTCCTGCCTGTCCTGCTGCGTGGCATGCCATGTGGAGCCCGGCTGGTGCTGGGAGCTGGGATTCCTGATGGATGTTCCCACCTTTCCCTTCCATCCCCACCCATTCCCCTGAGCACAGAAGTGCAAACCCTCCTCTGTCAGGGGGAGCAGGGGGATTTGGGCTGTCACAGGTTCCCTGTCTGTGTATTGCTGCACTCAGGAGCAGAGCAGATCCCAGCTGCAGGATCCTGCTCCAGCTCCCAGCAGAGGTGCTGGGCTTGGCTCAGCAAGGCCAGGACACAGGAACAGCCGATGCAGCAGCTCAGGGGAGGGGCAGGCAGCCAGGCTGAGCATTCCTGGGGCAGCAGCATCATCCCCACGGGCCCCAGGGAAGCAGCTGGGGCTGGGGAGCGTGTAGGGAATGCTGTGAGAACTGAGGGGTGTGGAGCAGCATGGGATCTGCAGACTGCAGGTTCAACCTCAGAGCAAAACCTGGGCTGGACCTGAGAGCTCTGCATCCCTCTGGGCTGCTTTAAACACGTGGGCACTGCTGAGACAGGGGCATTCACCTGCGAGGAGGCTCCTTTGGGAATTCTTTCCCCCTGCAAGTTGCCAACAGAAGGAAGAGAAGCTGCTAATAAAGAAGGAAAGCAGAGAGTTATCCCTGAATTTATTCTTCTTTGTTTTATTTAGGGATTATTTGCCATGGGAGGGTCTGGTTGGAGTTGCCTCTGTGCTCCGTGAGGTGTTGTGCACTGATGCAGGGAGAGGCAATGGGACTCTCCTGGAGCTGAGTGCTGACACTCCCTTGCTGAGGGGGGATGCAGGTGCCAGTCCCTGCTCCAGCAGTTCCTCTTGGATTGTCCCATGGCTGTTTAAAGCAAAATAAAAAGATTAACTGTTGAAATAAACCTGTTGTGTTTCCAAATACATGAGATAAATACCCGTCCGTAGACGCTGCATTCAAAAAGCACATTCATTCTTTATTATGAATTTCTACTGAAGTTCATAACAGAAATCTGTTTGAGATCCCACTTTGCAACTTGTTTTTGCTTCCTTTGAAGCATTTTATCTGTCTGAGGTGCCTGAAGTGCTTTGATGGCTCAGCAGAGAGGGGAATGCAGCATCTCCTCGTGCATGGAACAGGAATGGCAGAGCTGCATCCATTGCTCCTGCTTGGTTCCAATTGCATCTGAAATAGCTGGGCTTTTTCTCCTGATGCATAGGTTATATTCATCAGTGATTTTAATTTAATTGCATCAATTCCTGCATGCTGGCAGGAGAAAAAGCCCCCAGCAGAAGTGTGAGAAGCAGTCTGGAGTGGTTTTTCCTCTCCTGCTTGGGGTATTATTATTTGTTTCTCTAAACCCTGTTTGGATGTAATTGTTTGTTTAAATATTTTTTTTAAAAAAAGCTACAAACACTTTACTACGAGGTGTAGCACTCAATACCAAGAATTTTAGTCCTGCTGGCTTTTTACAATTAGGAATTTATGGCAAGAACACATCTGAGAGTGGTTTCCAAGTAAACACCAGGCAAAGTTCTGCTTGATGGAGATGTTGTGGGTATTTATTGCATTTACCTCTGCAACAAATGGAAAGCTTTCACTCCTCTGGTAGCAAACAAAGCAGTTACTCTGAGGTCTGTGGTGATCTGGAGCTCTGGGAATTCACTCAGACACCTTAAAAAATTTAAAATAGCTAGAAGAGCTCATAGAAAAATGAATAAAAAGCCAAAGTATTGTGTGTGGTGTGCAGTTAAGGGGCTGATGCAGCCACAGAGACAACAGCATTTGCAGGACAAGGGACTTCTAAATTCATGGGACATAAGACAAACATCCCCTGACACTCCCTCTGACCCTGCAAACTACTTAAATGGGATAAGCCAAGTTACCAACAGGCAAAGAAAGGATAAGGGAGATACTGAGAAGAAAGGAGAGTTCTTGGAATAAATCAGCAAGCAGGCAGTGGCTTGAAAAGCAGGGGGTGTGTATTCGATGGAAAACAATCCCTGAGAAGGAGTAGAGGCACTCAGGTGAGAGCTGAAAATCAATTGGTGCAAGCTAAAGCTGTTTAGGAAAGCCTGGATACAGAAATTTCCGTAGTGAAGTGTCAATATATCCAAAATCTGAGCTTTCCTCTCAGGTGTAATGACATTTTCCATGAGCTCTTCCAGGTGGGATGACAAAGAATCCTGCTTTCTTTTGCTCTCCTCACATAAAATATTCTTACACCGTGTCAAGGTTGTTCAAATTAGGGTGGCTTAATGTTGTTGTAGGACATGAAAAAAGATGAGAGACTCTAAGTATTTCAGAAGGCAAAGGATATAGAAAAAACTTTATTGTCTGATTCTTACTACTTTTATAAGGTGTTCTGATACAGACTGAACATGGTTGGTGAACAGGAAAAACCCCTCTCTGATCCCATTGGTTAAACCAGAGAAACAGCTCAAATGTTTTGCGAACTAGAAAAGCAAAACCCGACCTGGAGAAAGATTGTTCTGAGAAAGGAGAGTTGATTGCTAAGGTTGTTTTGAGAGGAAGTTTTCTTGAGAACTTTTTCCTTGGGAAAAGTTAGCAGCTGCTAGGAGGCTGAAATCTCCCAGACCCAGAAATATCAGGCCCACAGTTTAAAATGCCCCATCTGGGACCAGCTTGGCTCATGGGGGTGCTGGGTGGCTCCTGCAGAGTCCCAAGACTTGGGAACCCCCTAAATCTCCTTGGGGCTGTTCCTTGGGGCGAGGCTGTTGGCTCCGGGCTGGTTTTGCACATGGTTTTTGTGGGTGCACTGGCATTTGGCCAGCGTCCACCCCTCCCAGAGCCCCACGTCGTCCCACATCTTGGCAAAGTGCTTCAGGAACCCTTGGAAAGGCCAGGCTTTACAACCCTGGAGGTGTGGAAACTGCGGAGAAATCTCGCTCAGAAACCCCAGCGCCGCTGCGGCTCTGTTATTGTAAACCTCCAAAACAATAGCAGGAAATCCCACTGTCACCTCGTCCCTCCCTCAGGCTGTCAGGAGTTAAAACACCACCATTACATCTGAATTCCTTGTTACACACAGAAATCCAACAGAAAATGCGGAGGGAGAGCCCAGCAGCTCTCCCAGGGCTGCAGGAGTTGTTTTGTCAATGCCTCTGCACTGCTCTCACCTCGCAGCCCTGGGCAGCCAGGGCTCCTTTTGTTGCAGAGCCAAAGTTGAGCTCAGCAGCGACTTGGAGTGGAAAAACTGAAATGGATCCACTCGATTCACGGGGATGATGAGCTTCCCCTGAAGAGCTCTCCTCACAGAGAGCTGGGATTTAAGGCAGGCTGTGCTGACTCTCAGCCCGGGGGCATGATTAAGGAGATGGATATTATTGCCTTTTTGATGCCTCAGCTCTGCTCTGGTGCCCATGGACAGCTGGCACTTTCCTCTTACCGGCCTGCCCGTGCTGCCAGCTCCTGGGAAGTGCTAAGTCTGGAATTTTGCATGTGGGAATTCCAGGTTGATGTCCAAATTCTGGCCAGCCACGGCGCAGGGTGCTTAATTTAGGTTGGGAAAGTCCAGCAAAGAAGTGAGGAGTTGCCTTTCAAAGAAATCTTCCAGCTTTGCTAAGGTTGTAGGATCAAGGAGGCCAAAAAATCAAATTCCTGACCCGGTCTGGGTTTTGTAGAGCTAGTTGGATTTAGGGTCCAGCCTCATTCCTGTGCCACTGTGATGGCTGATAAATCCTGCATTTTGATGCTCCTTGTGGTTGTTTCTGCTCTAAACTTCATGTTCAGCTCTGATATTATCTGCACTCTCAGCTGAGGCATCTCTACCAGGCTGGGATTAGACACCAGAAAACTCTTTAATCCTGTAGGGATTGATACACAGCAAGTCCTTTCATGCTGGCAAAAACACATCCAACCCTCTCAGTGCAATAAAATGGCTTTTAGCTCTTCCTGCTCAGAAGCAAAACCCTAAACCTTTCTGCCTTATATCAGAAATTACGAACAAATCTTGATTTCCCCCCTCTTTTTTTTCCTTTCTTCTCTTCCCTTCTCTTTTAAAGTATCATGCCTCATTGAAGTTGAGCTGTTTTCAGGTTAGAAACGCAGCACAAGTGATGCAGCTCAGCTCCTTCAGAAGAATTGCACTCCAGCATCTCTCCACGAGTATTTATCACATGTACCTGTGCACACAAAACATTTAGCCTTGAGACAGCTCTCTCCTGAGAGAGGAGAAAAATTAAATTCCCTGAGCTCAATGCTGCTGCTTGTGCAGTTTGTCTTTTTCTCCTCCTTCCATCAACTTTATTTTGCCTGGAATATAAAACCAGAGGATGTCACAGGTAAGTGCCTGCTGTCATTTATTACCCTACAACAAGACACTGAAAAAATCATCGTTAATCTCATTTGTTAAACTGAGTTGAGTCCCCTGGAATTCTGTGGCCGTGGCTGCATCTTTCCTGCATTATTTGCTGTCTCAGCTTTATCACAGCAACCTTTGATTACTTTTAATCAGGGATGTGAAGTGCCTGGCCCAAAGGGGTGTGGAAGATCAGGGGATGCTGGAACAGCCTTGGGAGTTGCTCTGCTCCCTGCTCCATCCTTGCACCACCTCCAAAGTTCAATTTTTTTGTACTTTAACATTCAGCATGTCTGGATTTCCTGCTGCAGGCTGGAAAAACGTGCCAGCTACTCTTACTTAGTGTTCCATCAAATTAATGCAGTCAATTCTTCTTTATTTTAGGAGGTCCCAAAGTTGGGAGAGACCTAGATTTTGGCAAATTTTGGTACACATCACACACTTGCACTCCGTTTCTTCCCTCTGATTCTGCCTGCTGGGAGTTTGACCAAAGAAGCTTTTTAGTAGGATTTGCAATCTTAATTTCCTTAACTGAATTTCCAACAGAAACAGCCCCAAAGTCCCTTTGAGTCAGAGTTTGCTTTGGCTCTGGTACCAGCTCTGAAGGTCCACCCTTGGCATCCTTGGCTCTCTTATCTGGCCCGTCTCATCTCTTGGAGGCTTCTCTCTTGGGGACATTTGGGGACACACCATTATCTAAAATCTGGCTGAGTTCTTTGTCCTGTCCATGGCAGTGACGTCTCCTGGGTCACTTTTTCTCTCAGTGCAAGGTTGGAATGAGCTTTGCTGGAGCAGCAGGGCCAGCTCCACCGACCCCAACAGGCTCCAAAAGTCACCCCAGTTACATCCCAACCCCAAACACCCAGAGCCTCTCCCGGGGCTGCTAAATGTCCATGGAAAAGCCGGGATGTTTCTCAGGACACTCACAGGCAGGGCACGCTTTTTGCAGCTCCAGCAGGAGCCCAACTCCCGCTGAAAACCAAGAGATTTGAGGCTTCTGAGGCACTGAAAGCCTTTTGAAAAGCTCTTGAGGCGCCAAAAGCAAACATGACAGTTCAGAAGACCAGAAACCGAGCCCCACCCTTCAGAGCCTTGTTTTAATTTGTCCTGTCCCACCAAGAATTGAAGGATGGATGCAGCGGAGCGCTGAGAACAATGGGGAAGCGGACAGAATTCCTTGGGAAATGCAGTTTTTTTCCCTCTGTAGTGCTTCCAGTGGCCACAAGGCAGCACGGACAGGTAGGGCCGGGCTGGCCGTGCTGGCACACGCAGCAGCGCCTGCTGCTCGCACATGGTGGAAAAATCGGGATGCGTCTCCAACCCCTCCGGGCGAAGGAGATGCTGTAAATAGCGTGGCCACGTTTCAAGCTCTCGCAGCACAATGGGAAGCCATCCAGGCTTTTCTGGTGTCAGGAAGGAGAGCAGGAACGCGTTTTATGCGTCCTGAGGGGGAACAGAGGGAGGCGAAGCTGTCCCAGCTGGAGCCCTTAGCTCTGGGAGCAGCGGGGGCTTGGCGCTGGCTGAAAGCGGCACATCCAGGGAACAATGGTCCCCTCCTGGATGTGGTGCCTCGGTGGGCTCTGTCCTCACCCTGCCAAGCTCCAGCTCTGTGCCCCAGGGCACGGCTCTGCTGGGTAAACACAACCTGTGGGCAGCAGCCCAAACCCTGAGCAATCCCCTGCCCAAAATCCCCGGGGGTTTTCACTCCCCCAGCCCTGCTCCTGGCTCAGGGGTGCCAGTTCTCCTCTCCCTGCTGATGACACTCCATCTAACAGCTTCCAAACGTGGGGAATATCCCTTTTCTCCCTGCCCTTTTCCATCCTGCCCAGCCCTCTGCCGTTTGTTGTGGAGCCCTAAGGGTGTTCAGGCACCTCAGGTGTTGAGCGGAGTTACCTGTCCCAGCCGCAGAGTCACAGCTAGGACTGGTCCCTGGGTGGAATGAAATTACCCTCAGAAAACATTGTGTGTCAGAACAGGATATATAGAGACATATTTAATATATTAAAATTGTATTTATTTTCAGGTGGAGATACGGGTCTATTTCTGAGCTCATTCCGAGGTGCAGCCACCCTAACTGGCATCCAGTGCTCCGTACGATTTCTCCTACATCACTGCAGAGAGGAGTTTTGTGGCCTCGGATGCCCTGGCTGCTTTTCCTTTCAGCGGGAACACGGGAGGGAGCGTGTTTTCCACTTGGACACGGGAGCTGTCTGAGAGCCGGGCCAGCGCTGTGCCGGATAAATCGCCGTGCCGGATAAATCGCCGTGCCAGGCGCGCCGGGGTAATTAGGCATGAAGGGAATCAGCAGCCTGCTCCCCCCGGGGTGACACACACGGCACATTTGCCATGTGCCCGCAGCCCCCAGGCCGGGGAGGCAGCGGGAAAAGGCAGCCAGCAGCCCTGGGGTGCCGGGGGGCTGCGGGAGAGGCTGGGAGAGGGGGGAGTGGGGTTTGGGAGGGTGAGATTTGGGGTTTGGGAGGGTGGGGTTTGGGGGTTGGGAGGGTGGGGTTTGGGGGTTGGGAGGGTGGGGTTTGGGGGTTGGGAGGGTGGGGTTTGGGGGTTGGGAGGGTGGGGTTTGGGGGTTGGGAGGGTGGGGTTTGGGGGTTGGGAGGGTGGGGTTTGGGGGTTGGGAGGGTGGGGTTTGGGGGTTGGGAGGGTGGGGTTTGGGGGTTGGGAGGGTGGGGTTTGGGGGTTGGGAGGGTGGGGTTTGGGGGTTGGGAGGGTGGGGTTTGGGGGTTGGGAGGGTGGGGTTTGGGGGTTGGGAGGGTGGGGTTTGGGGGTTGGGAGGGTGGGGTTTGGGGGTTGGGAGGGTGGGGTTTGGGGGTTGGGAGGGTGGGGTTTGGGGGTTGGGAGGGTGGGGTTTGGGGGTTGGGAGGGTGGGGTTTGGGGTCTGTGAGGGTGGGGATTGGGGTTTGTGGGCCTGGCATTTGTGTTTGCAGCTGGGATGTCTGCCACAGTTCCTGTGTGAGGGACAGGAGGGCTGGCACTCTTCAGCCCTGGGCTACCTGGGCTGGTGTCGTGCTCTCCCCCCAGCCAGGTGCCACCCCAGTGTCACACCACGGTGCTCCAAAGGGGCTTCACTGCTGTGTCCTGCTGCTGGTGGCACCTCCAGCTCCAGGTGTGCCCTGTTCATGCAGCTGGGCTGCAGGGATGGTGGTGGGAGGGGGAATTCCTTACTCAGGGTGGGCAGGCCCTGGCACAGGGTGCCCAGAGCAGCTGTGGCTGCCCCTGGATCCCTGGCAGTGCCCAAGGCCAGGCTGGAGCACCTGGGACAGTGGGAGGGGTCCCTGCCATGGCAGGGCTGGAATGGGATGAGCTTTAAGGTCCCTTCCAACCCAAATCATTTTAGGTCTCTCTGGACAGCTGAGGGACACGAGGATGTCTAAAATCACCGCTCTGTGTTTAAGCCTTGGGTCCATCATCTCAGAGCTCTGGGTAAATCCTCTCAGCCCGTCCCCCTGCTCTCCACAACCACCAATGAACACCTGATGATTTTAGTTCCTGGCACATCCCAGAAAAGCTTCTGAGATGGTCCAGAGGAGATAAAATCCCAATTTAGCTGTCAGGAAAGTCCCCTCTTAGGGACTTTATGCATCTGAGGGGAACTCGGGACTTTCCTGACCAAAGGAAAGCTTTGGGATGTGAAGCAGCAAAGAGAAAAGCTTTTTGGTTACTGCATTTGGGTTTAATTAGCCTGCCATGGCTGCTTCTCCAAACCAGCCAAAAACTTTCTCTGGGAGTTTCCAAAACCTCTTCAAGCTCTGTGCACTGGAGACGCAGCACAGCTTGGTTTTGTCATGCAGGATTTGGACTTTTATGATCCTGAAGGAAACAAGGGAGACCAGGGCTGTGTGGGCAAGGAAACAATTTTTTAAAGAAATGACATCACTTGGCTGCCCTGAGGAGCAAAGTGGTTCTGAACTGTGTTAGTGTGAATGTATTCCCACTGTGCACTGTCAGAATCTGCAGGCTAAATTGGGTCTGTGTTCTCAAGCTCTGGGCCATTTGGGCTCCAGAAATTTAATTTCTGGTTTGTCCTGCTCACATCAGGACCTGTGGAGCCTGGCTCAGCTCAGACACCGAGGTCATGATCAGTTTTAACCTGTTTTAAGATGTAGAGGCCTCAGAGTGTCACGTCCCATGCAGTTGTGATTGGGAGTGGTGCTCCTTACCCTGACAACATCATGGCCTGTGTTATTTCACTTTATTTCTCGCACTTGGCTTTTTCCTGAAGGCTGTGACGGGGCAGGCAGGGCCAGCAGTGACTCCAGGACAAAAAGGCTCCATTTCTACTCCTCCTGTGGAGGAGGACTGAGACATGAGAGCAAAGTGGGACCTCCAGGAAGAGCTGGAAATACAACGAAAAGCTTTAAAAACAACCCATGCAACTTTGCAAAATTGCTTCTCTTCAGCAGTGCCCTGTGAATTTGGGGAAGGGGGGGTTTTGCTGCTGCTCAGGGTTCAGGCACAGCAATGGTGTAAATTGCAAATTGAAGTGCCAAAACCAGTCTGGCCTGTGCAGGTCACTGGAGTAGACACAGCTCTTGCCTGAAAGCATTTGTAATCTAAAACCCCGGCGTTATTCCCACTGGAGGTAATGACAAAACTCCATGTGATTGCAAACGGAACAGGATTAGACCCTAACTAAATAAAAGGAGCTTTTTTTTCTGTAAAAAAAAAAGTCACCAGATACTCCTTCCCTAGGACAAATTCAAACAGCTTTTGTTCAGGAGTCCAAGAACCGAGTTTAGTCTGGGAAACTAAACAAAAAAAAAAAAGCACAGCTTCTTTCCTCACTTTCAAGCAGGTTTGGAAAGACAAGATTTGAAAGAGAATTCCCATCTGTTATTGGAGCATTTAATCATTCTCTAAAAGCCAGCGCAGTTTTATTTTCTCTGGGGAGCCAGCAGCATTAGCTGAGGCATAAAGCAAACTCCACCAAGTGTAGAAAAAACTCACCCTGATGTCCTGTTTGACAAACTGACCTGCGGGTCACAACCTGAGTTTATTGATCCGTGGGGCCTTGTCTGGGTGCCGGGCATGTTTTCTGGACTTTGGTTTCAGCTGCATTCCTCACTTCTCAAAGAGGGGGTGTGGATTTCTGCTAGGAGTAACCACTGGGAAGGAAGTAATGTTCATTAAGTGTGCAGGCAGTGCAGGACGAAGCATGCTCAGAGCAAAAAAAGCTGCGCTCCCGTGCCTGTCAAGCCCGAGGTTTGAACTCGTTCCAGAGCGCCGGATTTACTTTTCAGGAAGAAGCAGTACCTGGCTGGGCTGCGTTTTTTCCCTTCCCTCCTCCTCCTCGGAGTGCAAACAATGTTCTTTTTGATGCTTTCCTGCCAGTGGGGATCTCGCCCTGGAGAAGGAGACAAAACTTTGCTACCTGTGAAAGGAAGACTGCGTAGGTCAGTACGAGGGGGCGCAGAGGAACTTTGCCAGCAGCTTTTGTGACTTTTGAACTGCCCTGTTTCTGCTCTCCTCTATCCCTTCCCATCTTGAGCAGAGCTGAACTTTTTTTTGGGGGGGGAAAAAAAGAAAGAAAAAAAAAGTTCAGCGGTTCTCTGCTTGCTCATTCTCTCTGCTGAAGGCAAACTTGGTTTTAGTGAAAACAGCCCGAATTTGCTGGGAGCTGAGCTTAACTTCTGCAAAGTCGACTTGCTGATAGAAGAGAGATTTGTTTCCTTTACTTTTTCCTCTCTTTCTTCTTTTTCCTCTCAGTGCAATCCTGGGCTTGCAGCGTGTGCTTTAAAAGCCTGTTCCCCCCTTTCTCTCCCCGCCCTCTGCCTCAGAGCTGAAAATGAGACTCGTTCTTGAATAATAAACTCTGTGTTATCAAGCAAATCTTGTGGCTTGTTCATGTGATTGTTCCCAGCCCCAGCACTGATGTTTTTTTGCCTTTTAATACATTTTCCGGTTCTTTCTGGAAAAGGAATTGCAAAACTGTGAGCAGAGAGGTGAGAGAAAGCAATTTTAGTTGATAACTAAATTTTACTCCGTGGCTGAATTTTTAAGCTTTTCTGTTTTTAAGTGCTCACTACTTTTTCCTTTAAAAGCATATTGAGAAGTCCTGTTTCTCAAGGATTCAAAATATTGGGAAAAGAGAATTCTTCTTCTTTTTGTGAGACTTTGTGTTGCCTAATGGAGATTTTTCTGAACATAGGCCAAACGGCCAAGAAACAAAATGACCACTGAATAAGAAGTGAAATGGACTTAAAGAATTAGAAACTGCCTGTAGTTAATGATTGTTTGAAGTGGATCAGAAACAATTTGGCAGCTTCTGGTGTTAAATTTTGTCCTCGGATATATTTGGGAATAATTATGTGGCTTACCAAAAGTTGGGATTTGAGTTTGTGTGTTTGAGCAGTGGGTACAGACTTGGATATTTGAGTTTTAGAAACTGAAGAAATGACTTGAACACATGCAAACGTGAAATCCTTGTGTTGAACAGCTGTATATTTATGATTTGGTTGTTCTGGACTGGGAGTTATCCCATGCAGAGGGTCTCAGTGGGAAAAAAAGGGACGGCAGGTATGATGAATAACTCCTAGCTGGAGGATTAGGAGTGGAAAATACCTTTGCAAACTCCACGAGTTTTGCTAAAAAAACCTCTGCACAACGCCCTCAGTGCAGAGGGGGAGAGGAGGAGTGGGTTTTGCTGGATCTCCTGGGGGATTCCCACTGGGATTACCTGCCTCGTGCCCAGGGAGGGACGCGGAGCAGCCAGGCCAGGCAGAAGGAATCTGCAAACACTCAAAGCTGGAGCTCTCTGATCTTCCCCCACGTTCACCCCCTGAGATCCAAGGGAGTTTTTGATCAGGGAAGGCTGGAGAAATGTCTTTGCCTTTTGATTTGGGGGCCTGGTGGGGATGGTGGTGCTGCAGATGGACACGGTGTGGCCACGGGGCTCTCTCCCCCCTGGACATTCCAGCCCTCCATTTCCCGGGAAATGGGGAGGGTCTTTTGCCAGGCGCTTTGCATAGTTATGGGAGAAAAAAAAAAAAGCCTTGTGCTTTGAGGGATGAATAAACCCAGGCTGCAAAGCTGCACATCCTCCTCTGAGTTTTGACCAGGGACTTTTGGTGCCTGAGATTTATCCCAGATCCAGTGGCCATGGAAAGGCAAAGCATTGTCCTCATCCAGGCACAAACAACGTGGCCTCCCCCATTGTTCCTCCGCAGGTATCCAAACTGCACAAATCCAGCTTTGCACAAACCCACCTCATGTGTAAAATCATAATTCAGGAAAGACACATTTTAGGATTATTTCATTTCTCTCCCTAGGGTTGGAATTTTGCAGTTTGTAGGTTTGAAAAAGTTGGAAGTGGAAAAAGTCTCGGTTCATGGAGACCAGACTTTCACCTGTGACATGGAACACTCAGGTCCCCATTGTTCCTTTGCAGGAGTCCAAATTGCACAAACCCAGTTTTGTACAAACCCACTTCACGTGTAAAATTATAATTGAGGACAGGAAATATTTTGGGATTATTTATTTTCTCTCTCTAGGGTTGAAATTTGGCAATCTGTAGGTTTGCAGAGGTTGGAAGTGGAAAACAACCCTTGGTTCATGGAGACCAGACTTTCACCTGTGATGTGGAGTACTCAGGTCCACTAAATGAGGATCAGCCAGATTTTGGCCAATAACCATGTAGCTTCCTGTCCTTCTTTGTTTTCATCCTTAAATACAGATTTATTTCTTCCTCCACCTGCCCAGGTATTCCCAAGGCAAGTCTGCTCCTGTTCCTTGGCTGCATTTAAATCCTTCTTTATTTCTAAACCAAGGGAGGGGAATTCCACGGTTCCTGGAAAGGCCCAGGTCTTTCTAAGGTTCCATTTACCCTTTCTAAGGTTCCATTTACCATTCCTAAGCTTTCATTTACCTCCAGAGTGGAGCAAACCATTGCAAATGTGCTTAACCTCATTTTCTGTCTTCCCTTTTTGTGCTGAATCCTGGTTTTTTGAACAATTTAAATTGGGGAATTTTAATGTGTCTCTCCAAAGTTCCTCCGTGTATGGTTTTGCTCTTTGAAATGGAGATGTCTCCATCTGAATCCTGCCACAATCAAGAGGCAGAGGTGAAATTTGGATGGAGGAAGCAGGAGGAGAGGAAGGGGCTGGATCCCATCCCCTTGAGCTGTGGGGCTGCTCCTGCCTTGGGATGAGCAGAGCAGGAATGTGGTGCTCTTGGAATTCTGGAGAACTTCAGGCACCTCCCAGTGCTCACACAGCCTTATTTTTCTGAAGATGGGGATTTCTCAGAGCGTTTTGAGGATCAGGATGTCAAGATCCATCTGAAACACCCTGGCTAAATCCCTTGGGAAAGGAGAGGCAGCTGGGAGGAGGGAAACAGCCCCCACAGGGGGGTACCTCTGATGGGTCACTCCTGACCTACACCCTCAATGGGATTTAGGAACGATCACATTCCTAAAAGGACCCTGTGGTTGCTCTCCAGAGAACAGGACTCTCCGTGTGGGAGAGCACAGGCAAGTGGAAAACAAGGGATGATTTATTTTCGAGGAATCTGCACTAGGTGAGGCCATGGAATCTCTGTGGAGGAGGCATTAAAAACTGTATTTCCTCATGTCTAGTGCAGAAGTGTAAGGGGAAAACTGCAAATGGTGCCTCAGGCAGCGTTTGAGGTGTCTCAGGCAGAAATGTGCATTATCATCACCCTCTTGTCCTGGAGAGGAACCAAGGAACAGCAGGACAAGTCACTGGAGGCTCCTGTGCCTGATGTTTGCCCAGCACCATGTGCCTCCAAAGCCTCCTGGGAACATCCAGAATGTGCTTCTTTCCCCACCCTCCCCGTCCCCAGGATGAGCACGTGGAAGTTGCTGCAGGGAACGAGCCATGGAGGAGTTGGAAACCTCTTTACAAGTTCATCATAAAACCTTTTCCCTCAAGGTGTTGAATTTGCCCCGATTTTTTCCTAAAAGGCAGGGAGGCGTTGGAGGTGTTGCTGCATCCCTTGAGACACGGGACAGTGAGTGTGAGCAAAAGACAATTCCTGGTGTTAATGGTGAATTCCTCCCTTTATTTTTGCAGGTGGAAATGAAAGGGATTCTATTTCCCACACAGGCTCCACAAATGTAAGTACAAATACAATTTCTTTTGCCATAGGTGGAAGTGTGAGTCTGACTATCAAAGCACAAGACCCGTGCTAATGTTGTGTGGGGTTTTTAAAAAAGCAAACAGACAAGGAGGTGAGGGGAAATTTACTTATTTGACATTTTCCTGCTGGCTTTGCAGAAACTCGGGGTTCATTTGGATTTAGATCCAGCTGCGTTTGGGCCAAAGTTTTCTCTGGAGAAGTCTGGGAGGGACAGGAGTGGAGAAAAGCTTTTAGCTCTGTCTATTGAGAAACCTCCTGGGTAGCAATTTCAGAAACTCCTGCGGGACTGAGAAGTTTAACTCCTATTTTTAGAAGTATTGTGGGAGCTTAAATCAGGCTTCAAAGCTTTTAGGAACCTGGAAAGGCAGGTGGGAAGCCCGTGGGATCTGTGAAGTGTCTGAACAGGTTCTGAGCCTCACTCGGAGAGTTAATACTTAACTCACCATAGGGACATTAGCAAAACCCACTTGGCTCCTGCATCAATCTTCCCATCTCCAAATCCTTATAAATCTTCTATCTCCTGATTTCAGAGGACCTGGCATTCAGAAATTCTGAAGCCTGAGTTTC
Source organism: Nicator chloris (assembly GCA_013400495.1). Taxonomy (NCBI): domain Eukaryota; kingdom Metazoa; phylum Chordata; class Aves; order Passeriformes; family Pycnonotidae; genus Nicator; species Nicator chloris. The sequence continues at coordinate 56,178 of WAAE01020252.1, read as the reverse complement.
AGGCTCTCAATGAGTTTGGATGTGTTATCCACTGCTTTCAAGTCACAAATTAAAATAACGAATGCAACGCGTATTTCAGTGTCTGCTTGGAGTTCACCGAAGTTCAGGGGAGTTTGTTTTGTTGGAGGCGACCCCTTGAGAGGCTGCAGAGTGCTGCAAAACTTAAGCTGAATTTCAGTGCAGATTCTGCTCTGTGCAGAAAAGTTTTCAGAGTTGCAACCTGGGCCAGAGTTCAGCATCGGAATCCCCTTCCCCGGGCAGAGGTGCAAAGAAATGGGACTTTGTGCATCGAGATGCAAATTCCCCATAGAAACGGGGCTTTTCTGAGCTGCTCTCGGGGTTCAGGTGGTTGAAAAAACGAGCTTTGTGCTCCCGAGGCAGCAGGGCCCGGGGTTTCTCCAAAGTGCCTTTGTCTGGGGATGTGTAAAGCCCTCAATGCGTCATTCTTTCTGCTTCAGCTGTTAGAGACTCCCATCTTCTCTATTGATTTTACCCAGAGCTCTGCCTGCCCTTGAAGGTGTGACCTGTACCTCAGGCTAATTTATTTCTGTCATGGCTGCAGCATATTTTAGAGGGCAGCAGGGGTAGGAGGGAGAACAATGAATTCAACATGGAATATAAATCCCGAGCCTGTAGCCCTCAGACATTCCAGCACAGAGCCCATTCTCCCGCCTGGCATTCTGCACGGTCTTGGATTAAAAAGGGGGAAAGAAGAAAGAAAAAAAAAAAAAAAAAAAGGCAGGCATTTGTATAACTAATCAGGTGAGCCTTTGTGGGTAATCCCTTTGGTCACACACGCTGGCATGGATATTAAAATTTGCTGGGCTTCTAAACCACTTACAATGACATCTTAGTTTGTGAACCTGAATGGAAAAGCCTCACCTTGATGGCCTCGGAGTGTCTCTGGAGCTGAGCACTGGGAATTTGTGTTGTGGGTGGGCAAACCCTTTGGTTTTGTGCTGGAAACTCGTTTTGGTGGGCAGAGTGCTGGGTTATATTTTTTATTTCATTTTATTTTACATTGCATCACATTTACTTTCCTGTTTGGCTTTTATAGACTTAAATATAAATTTCAATGAAGTTTAAACTCTGCGAGTCCTGAGCTGAAGCACCTGGCCCCTCTCATTATTATTTCCACGGGGCTCAGTGGGGTTTGCTCTCATGCCCTGCCTGTGCCCTGCAGCCTTTCCTCCTGCCCCATGCAGCTCACCCACAGCTGGATTTCTCCAGGGAAAAACCTCTTGCTCCCGATTCCCTTGGAGGAAAGCTGAGCATCCTGTGCTGCCCTGGCTGGAGAACTCTGCTGGAACACTTGGCTGGGCTGCAGGAATCTCTGTCCTTGGGATGCAGGAATCTCTGCAGTGGTTTCCAGCCTCCCTCCTCCCGCCTGGCTTGGGGCTTTGGATCCCATCAGGGACTCCTGGATCCCCGGGGCGATGAGGGTGATGGTCTGGGGTGATCTCCTGCAGGGCAGACTGCTCAGGTCGGAGTTCTGCAGCACAGGAGGGGCTTTATCAAAACTGGAGTTCACAGAATTCCAATTTACAGCCTTCCCTGGAAATTCAGGGCTCATCCTGCAGAAGGGCTGAGCCAGGAGGAGCTGGCCTGGGGTTTCTGCTGTGGGTCAGGGCAGTGGGGCCAGCGGGGAAGGTCAGGATCCAGAGGAATGCAGAGCACTCTGGAGCTGGGTATATTTAATTTCCAGGTGATTTTCTGGGAAGGTCAGGATCCAGAGGAATGCAGAGCACTCTGGAGCTGGGTATATTTAATTTCCAGGTGATTTTCTGGGAAGGTCAGGATCCAGAGGAATGCAGAGCACTCTGGAGCTAGGTATATTTAATTTCCAGGTGATTTTCTGGGAAGGTCAGGATCCAGAGGAATGCAGAGCACTCTGGATCTGGGTATATTTAATTTCCAGGTGACTTTCTGGGAGCTGCTGCCACAGAAAGCACTAAAAATTAGCCTGGCATAGCTGAATTTAGTGAAACTTCAACCACCCTGGCCTGAACTCAAAGTTTGTCGTTAAATCTAGTTACTTTTGGTGGGATTTGGGTTCGAGTGGGTCCATGTCCCACAGCCATAAAGGTTTGGTTTTCTTACCCCAAAGATTTTGTGCAGAAATATTTTGGCAGCACGTGTAGAGGGGGAAAAGCAGAACAGGAGGCGTCAGCTCAGAGTAGAAATGTGAATAAAAAGAAGGTTTAGGGTTTTATGGAAGGGGCACAGGGATATAACAAGAAATTAAATGGTGTCTTTTTGCCCCTCCACTTTCCTCATCTGTATTTACAGATGATCTCTGTGTATATGACATTCATACAGATGTAGGATCTCTGCCAATATATTGATTATTCCCAGGGAACAAAGCAGCCAGGGCTGGGCACCCCAGCTGCAGCCTCCTGGTATCTTGGCATCTTTGTGTTTATGGGTCTCACCCTTTTTACTTGGCCCCCAGGAGCAATAAATTCAGCCAAGATCCGGCCTTTGCAGAGCATTGCCACTCTCCTAAAACACAGGGAGGGAGGGAGGGAGAGGCAGCTCCAGCACAGAAAATACCCCAGGTGCTTCTGTGAATGATTATTTTGGACTTCCAAGGAAAACCTGAAAGAAAGAGGGAGAAATATTAATCCTTAGCTGATGATATTTATTGATGATCAATAAATATTACTCCTTAACTTCCTTAACTTCCCAGGGATGGGGGCTCAACACCTCTCTGAAACACTCAGACTCTGACTCTGCCTAGAACTCACCCCATGGGGTTTTTTGGGAGCATTTCACTGGACAAAAGTTGCCCCAAATGTTATTTCCCTGATTTTTCCTCCAACAACATTTTTAGTTGAAGTGGGAAAATAACAGGCAGTTCATAAGCTGGAGTGGAACCTGAAGTTCTCAGTGTTTCCCTCTCTCTTGTGCCACCTCTACCAAACGGCTTTTGTGCTTTGCTGATGAACTGATGTTTCAGCTGGGGGATTTTTGTGATTCCCTCCCTGAGCTCCAGGTTTTGGCAGAGGTTTCAGCCCTTGCTGCAGAGGCTGGTGTGGGACAGGGGGAAAGTTTCTGCTCTGGCCACTTTGGCTCCTTCGGAGACTCAGTTTCATCTCCACATCATCCTGGCCTTTCATTTAGTGGGTATTTTCTCCCTGCATCCACTGGGCAGCTTTGGAAATTCAGAAGGGAAAAAACCAGAACAATTCAAAGGCTTCGCCCCCTCAGTGGAGCCCAGGTGCCCCCCTGGGAGCTGCTGGGCACTGGGAATTCTCCTCCTTTACACCCCTCAGAGCTGTCAGCACTGAGGACATGAATCCACCTCATGTTTCCTTGCTGGTCTGGATTTTTGGGGATTTTTTCCTCCTTTTCTGGGTGCCCTAGAAAGGTGTTTGAGTGCTCAGGTTAACCCCAGAGGCAGCTGGGAGTCAGTGAGGGGAGAAACGAGTCCCAGGGCTGATGGCAAGAACAGAGAGTGCCAGCACACCAAAACCCTCCAGGAAAGATGTCTAAGGTGTAGTGGGGGATTTTTAAGACTGAAAAACATCCCAGTAATGCAGCTGAGATGTTAGTAATGAACATCTTATAAACTAAAAACATCACTCTCTCTTTTTTGTTGTTGTTGTTTTTTTTTTTTTTTGTTTGCATGCTTGGTTTCTTTTGCTAGCGAAACAAAGGGAAAAAAATACCCAAAGCTGGGTGTGAGAGGGATGGTTGCAAAATAATTTAATAGCTGAGGTGGCCTCTCATGTGCTCCCCAGATGTGCAATCCCAAATGCCTGTTCTGGGAGGCTGATTATGGAGTACATGCATTTAGAGCTGGCAGCAAAGGGAGCATCGATTTCTGTCTGGAGTGGCTGTTGCTGTGTTGGAGATAATTAAACACCAGAGCTGAAGCAGAGCTGAGCTGGAAAAGGAGAATTATTGCACCTCTAGGTGTAAAGAACTGTGGGATTGTCTGCCCTGGGGTGGGCAGAAGTTAATTTTGATGGGAGATAAAGTGCATTGAAGAGCACTGAGCCCCTTTGTGGTCGCTCTTGTTCTTGGTGGAAGTGATTTCGTCTAAACTTGATTTGGTTCCAAACTAAATTTAGTGAAACCAAATTCAAGCTGCTCTGATTGTGAAGTCTAAACAGGGTTTTAAGCAGTGCTCAACTCACCTCAAAAATTAATATAGTTTGATTATCTTGAGTGCTCTGGTGGAGATGCTCAAAGTCCACTTTTGATTTTATCATTCGCTCCTTGAAGCATTTGGGTTGTTTTGCCTTTCAGACTCCAAGATAATGTGCTAATTTCAGCTTTCACAAGAAAAAAAAGGTCTTTCAGAGAACATCTCTTGGGAATATGAACCCCAAAGGTGTCAATATCTGAATTCAGGTAATTTTAGGCTAATTTTCAAGGTGTTCTTTCTTCTGAAAATTCAGATTTGTAACTGCTGGGGTTAATTCCGTGCCCTGGAGGGAGTGATGGAATTTTAGTTGGTGTCACAACTGGGAATCTGATTTCTGTAGAGTCGAGCTCGTGGCACAGGATCATCCCACACAAGGAGGGGAAACAGCTTGGCTGAGGGATGTCCATGGTTATGGTGAAACAAAGCCCTCAGAATGACAGCATGGGCTTGGAGGGACCTTAAACCAGTTCCATGGCTGGGACATCTTCTCTGGCTGTTTCTGCATGGACAAACAACACAAACTCACTTCTCCAAGGCTGAAGAACTCTCTTTTTACTAACAAATGAACCCCTATTTATAGATTCTCACCCAGCTGGACGTGACTGGTCCATTGTTCACCACCCCATCACCATGACTGGCTAATTACAAACAACACCTCTGTGTAAACCAGTTCTAGGTGCAGGATTATTTACATTTCTCATCTCAGTTTTCTCACAGTATGTTTTGAGAAAACTTATCTCTTCAACAGCCTCACTGCTGCCTGAGAGAACCAGCAACAGCCCAGGAGGCTGAAATGAGTCCCACAATCTTCCACTGTCCCAGGGTGCTCCAGCCTGGCCTTGGGCACTGCCAGGGATCCAGGGGCAGCCCCAGCTCCTCTGGGCACCCTGTGCCAGGGCCTGCCCACCCTCCCAGGGAACAATTCCTGCCCAAGATCCAATCCATCCCAGTCCTCTGGCAGTGGGGAGCCATTCCCTGTGTCCTGTCCCTCCCTGCCTTGTCCCCAGTCCCTCTGCAGCTCTCGGGTGCCAGCACAGCCTGGAGCTCCCAGGACAGGCTGATCAGAGTTCCTCAGCTGCAATTAAATGTGCAAACCCCTGTGATGGACACCTCAAATTCTGCTGTTCCTCTCTTTAGGACTGGAGGCATTTCCCAAACCTGTGATGGGTTGAGGAATGATAATTTTACAGAGATGGGGACCGAGAACAGCAGGAGCCGGGTGGGTTTTATCTCCCCTTGTGCTGCCGTAATTTTGGGGGGCAAGTAATTTAAGAGCTCTGTGTGTCTCAGTTTCCTCACCTGTCAGCGAGGGAATTACTTCACAGGGGACTGGAAATATCATTATAATGATCCTTGGAATGTGCTTTCATATGCTGGGAAGGAGAGTGGGAGCGTTCACATGTACCAGAGAAAAGGGAAAAAAGTAGGTTAGGCCTGTCTGAGCTTGTCATGCTTCTCCTGTGTCAGCAAACTCGGGGAGACAAGAGAAAGGAGAGGAAGAGAGATCAAAAGAATACATTAAATTAAAAGGTAAACAGGGAAAGTTGAACTGGAAGCAGCCAGGAGGGAGCTGCATGGGGCCTGTGCATTCATCTGGATTTTCCGGCGTGGGCCAAGACCTTGGACATCAACAAGAACCCCAAGGAAATCCCTGTGTGGGCACGAGCTCTGCATGTGAGCAGAGGATTGGGGGGGAAATTTGGAGGGATTTTCCCCTGGTGCTGGAGGAAGCAGGGGCCTGGCAGAGCTGAGAGGCTCCGAGTGGGAGCCCCCACGTTGTTGTGGCACGCTGGGTGTGCTGGCAGCAAAGGCAAGGGATGTCACACCTCGCCCTGTGCCTGGTCACTGGTGGGGCTGAGAGGCAAAAACTCTTTGTAAATGTGGTTTTTCTGTCCTCCCAACCCTTGGCAAACTGGGTTTTAGGGACTTCCTAAAGCACAGGCTGCACCTGGAGCAGCTAAGCTGAACTTTAATGTTGAATTTGAGCTAATCTAAGTGTCCAAGGCCATGTTGGACACGGCTTGGACGACCTGGGCTAGTGGCAGATGTCCCTGCCCAAGGCATGAGATGAGCTTTAGGGTCCTTTCCATCCCAAACCATGCCAGGATTCTGTGAGCAGACAGAGTTCTGAGCTGTGCTGATGTTCTATTCACTTTAATCTGTTCTGTCTGCTCATGAAATAGGCCAAGGAAGCTTTAAATGCAGATCTATATGGTAAATTTTCCATATAAGGTAGATGGAATAGCACAAAAAGCACATAGGGGGAAATTCCTGACAGTCAGTACATGGAGGGTTAGTTATATTTTTACAGAATGATGGGTCAAACACTAGGCTGCCAAAAGCAATCATACCACTTGTAATCTTCTTTAACTGTATCCAGTCAGAAAAGATGAAAAATTGTTTTTCTGCCTTTGAAGAATGGAAATATCTTTTCCCATTCCCACCCTGACCTGTTTTACTGTAAGAGATTCTGGACCCACTCAGCTAAATCATCATAAGCAGAGTGTGATGGAAACAAATTGCACCACAAAGCTTGTCCTAAAACTCTGCCTTTTGCACCTTCAGCAGCTGGGGAGGGTTTTTTTTTTTTATTATTTGAAGAAAAGTGCTTGATTTGCATGCTGAGCCTCCTCCATCTGCCTTATCTGTGGCAAGACTGGGCTGCTTGGGGCCAGCTTTGTGTGGCATAATCTTATTTTTGCACATGGTGAGGCTGTTTGGCTGTGTGTCACGTCAAGTGCAGCCTTCCTTTTGGGGAACCACCACTCACCACGAGTTTCCTCCGAGGGGCTGGGCAGGAGGGAGTCTTGAAACAGGCTCAGGATAGACAGGGAGCGGCGGGATGGAGAAGAAACCTCGTGGAAAACCAAAAGGGGAAGATTCCCCAGGCAGCTGAAGTGGTGACAGCTGTGCTGGGGTGACAAAGCTGTGCTGGGGTGACAAAGCTGTGCTGAGGTGACACAGCCCCAGAGCAGGTGAAGCCACCACGGGGAACGTGCAGGGCAGGACTGGAGGAGCTCACACCTGGAGGACACGAGGAGCAGAGCCTTCTGCTGTGTGAGCTGCACAAGCCCTGCTGCAGGAACACCCCCTGGCTGTCACTGCCCAGGGAAGGGGGAATGGCAAGGGAGGGAACTCTCTGCATTTGTGTTTGAAGGAAAATCAAATGTGGAGTGGCAAAACCGTCCTGGACGTATTTCAGCGGATTTGTGCTCTGGTGGGGCTGAGGGTCTGGGGAAGGCTGGAGAGATGCAGTGCTGAAGTCATGGCAGCTCCTCCATCTTTCAAACCTTGCAAGAAGAGGTTATTTTATTAAAAAAAAAATACTTTTTGGGAGGTGTGGAACAGTCATGCAGCTGCCTGAGGGTTTCGTGTGTGATTTTTGTGTGTTAGACTCACAGGAGAGATTATCTGCAAGAGCAGGACAAGGGGGAACAGCTTCAAGCTGACAGAGAATAAGTTGGGATTGGATACTCAGGAAGAAATTCTGCTCTGTGAGGGTGGTGAGGCCCTGGCACAGGATGCCCAGAGAAGTTCTGGGTACCCAAGACATCCAAGGCCAGGCTGGAGCACCCTGGGATAGCAGAAGGTGTCCCTGGAAGATTCCATGACCTGATGAAGGTGACCATCCTCACCAACACCAGTGAGACAGGAGCTGCAGACTGAGTTTGTGGTAAAATATTTCCCCCAGGTCTGTTAGCAAGCACTGGAGCCAGCTTTGACCCAAATGAAAACCTCGTGGTGCTGATGGAATGCAGATTTTGATGGAAAACCCACTTGCAGAGTTTTAATTGCTGCCTTCATGGAGAATAAATTGCAATATTCTGGTGCATTTGCAGGATAGAGTAACCCAGAACCAGCTTAGGGTTCCTCAGCAGGGTAAGCAAATTTCAGGTGAGGTTTGTAACTCTTGCTTTGAGATCTCATGCAAATGTGAGTCGTACCCAGGAAGAATATTTAGCTTTCAATCCAGAACTGCACGTGGCAATTGAGTGGGATCTACTGCAGGAAAGAATTGGGGTTTTGAGGCACTCTCCAAACCTCTTCACCTTTTGTTGCCATTCCTCAGAGTCAACTTAGCTGGTTGATTTAGTGATGCCATAAAACAGGAGCCGTCTCTGGTATTTACAGACTTGTTTTCGTGCTTCCCTGATGGTGCTTAAATCTTCTTACCCCTCATGCCACCTTCTGAGAGTGTCACACCATCACCACTGGAACAGCCTGGGTCTTGCTGCTCTTTAAATCCTATTGTTTGCTTTTTTTGCAAACCCAAGAGCAGCCACTTTCCCTTTTCCCAGCAGTCCCTAAGCAGTGAGGAAGGCTGGCCACTGGCCAATTCATTTCAACCTCTGGAATAATGGTTTGCTCTCTAATGAATAGTCTGGCTTTAAATCTCCCCATTCAAGGGTGGTGGCACTCCTGAAGGTGACAGGTACTTATGAGATGCTGAGAAAAGGTCATTTCTTGGGTGTTACTTTCATTGATCTGTCCAGAAAACCTCCTGGCCATTCCTCTGTGCTCCTTGAAGGCAAGAAAAAGAGGCAAAAAGCAGGCAGAAAATTCATCCATTTTCTCATATTTGCTTTAGAAGCCACAAATAACCCATTTTAAGTCAGCAGTTTGCTATTTAAATGTCACAATTCAGCCTCACTGTTGTCATCACTTTATTCTGATCAGGGAAACTGAGGCACAGAGCAGGGGGAATTTTTTTTCCCTGGACATCAGGTGTTGATCCTGGGCTGGAATCTGGGAGCTCCTTGCTCTGGCTTGCAGAGAGCTGGAGGAACACCACCCTTGGGAGATTTATTGCTCATTTCATCCTTCTTCCCCCGTACCCATAAATCAAATGCTACCATTTTCTTCCTGAAGTTGGAGCTTAATGAACCTCAAAGCAATCTGAGGAAGTAGCACAAAAACCTGGCTGTGCTAAAGCCCTGGTCCGTTTACAAATGAGAACCAAGAGCATTGCTGAAGTTATTTTTACTGTAACTTGAGTTTACTTTCCACAGGAGTTGCCAGACCCATATTTCAAGGCCTGGCTTCTTGATGCCCAGGAGAATAAAGAGACTTTGACATCTCTTAAACCAGGCTGGGAGGGAATGGCTCCTACCTGGATTAACGACTGGACTCCACAGGCTTTCCCAGCCTTAGGGATTCTCTTCTATTTTCTACTTGCAGTGGACAAGAATGGGCTTAAATCTCACCCTTTTTGCCCTAACTCTGGATCTTTCTGTGTAAAATTTTAGTGTTTGGAGGAGATGAGCATGATCAGAGTTTGTGTAGGACTCTCACGTGCTGTGGAAAGCTTCTTGTGGATGTGGAGCTCCAGCTCACAAGTCACTGGAATTCTTCCTGAAAAGCTGAATTTGTGAGAGTGTGGTGAACTGTTAAAAATGAGGCCCTTCAGAATGAAACTTGAATAAAAATTCCTTTATCAGGACAGGTAGCAGAGAGACCGTGGCATCTCATCATAGCAGAGAGACCTGTGGATCTTGGGAGAGGATGTTGGTACAGAAGATACGGAAATTGGGGTAGGAAATGGGGAAAAAGGAGTTTTGGCATTGTGGGGTGAAAGCTGAAATCAGAGGGAGGAGGAAGCTGCTCCCAGAAGGTGTGTGAGGAGCTGGGAAGGCAGAATCCCAAGGATAAGGCAGGAGAAAGCTCCTGGAGCTGTGGGCAGAGCAGAGCCTGGCAGGAACAGGACATTTCCCACTGCAGGGAGGAGCAGAGCAGCCCGAGGTGAGGAGTTCCCAGCCCAGGGAGGTTGTTCAGAGTCTGAATTCCCGGCCCCAGGACGTGCTGAAGGGAGGAATGAAGTCAAGCATGAGTCCCCACCATCACCTGGCTGATATTTCATATTTAAGCCTTTAAAAGTGGTGGGAACTGCACAGGAGCACCTCTAAAAGAGGAAGGAGCACAGTCCCCAGTGGTGGACTCTGTGCATCCTCCATGACTTTTGTTCAGAGTGATCCCAGCAAATGAGCTTAGGCTGAAAAAAAAAAAACCAAAATCCCAAACCAGGATTGATGCTTTCCAGTTGATTCTCAAGCCCTAATTGCTCCTTCCCTCCACTTTTTGCTTGGTTTTGTGGCCATCAGGGATGGCAGAGCGTGATCAGAAGCAAGGTAATGCCTGGTTTGGGTTTTCCTGTAGCAGTTTTATTTCCTAGAGGACCAAACCTTCTGTGTTACCCTTGTCTGACAGAGGGGACTGGAGGACTGGGGAAAGCAGGTCACCCAGCAAAACAATGGTGTAGCCAAAAATGAAACAAGGTCTGCTCTTGATGGAGAGGAATTGGTCAGACTGGAGCATTGTGTTTTCTCCAGGGTACAGGATGGAAAATCTGCTTCAGAAATTGGCCATTTTGTACATCAGAAAATGAAGGGTATTTGGTAAAGAAGCAAAGTGTTGGTCCAAAGGTGACTGGAGTCACTGGAATTCTTTCCATGGGAGCAAATCTCTGTTTAACAGTGGTTGGCAACAGGCAGGATAACACCCCAGGACCTGTTTCCCATCTCAAGCTCTGCAATAAATATTCCTCACTTAGAGCATGGTCAGCTGTTGGATTCCCATATGGAAAACGGGCCCTGTTGGTGATGTAGAGGTGTAAGACTCCCATTTTTTAACTCTGTGATCTCTACATATCCCTGAACTCTTTCACGAGCTCAATTGACTCCTGTTTGGAGGAGAAGGCAGGAGAAAAAAAAATGGAGGTAAATTGCAGCAACAAAAGTGAAAGAGAGAGGAAGCAGAAGGTATTTACTTCTCACCTGCTACAAATTACCCCGCAGCAGAAAGCAGGGAGGAGGAGGAGGAGGAGGAGGATGGTGCAGGAACAAAAGGCTTTTCTGCCTCGAAATGCGCCAAGGTGGGAGCTGTGCGTTTCTCAGGAGTTTGGTTTCACCAGGCAGACACATCCTTGGGAAGGGCTGGCCACGGCTCTGGGGGCTCTTTTGGCTCCCTAATGACACTCAGGCTTGGTCCCCTGGCCGGGCAGCGTTTTGCTGGCAGGCTAAAGTTACAGTTGTTGCAGAACTCATTCCATATTGGCGTTTGATCCTGGGAGAAGGGGGAAAATCTGGTCAATGCGGTTCTCATTAGCCAAAAAAGCTGCAACATGCTGGAGTCATTAGTAGTTTGTTGATTGAGTTAACCGTGCAAGGCGGGCTGCAATTGATCATCTGCATTCTCATTAAATATGCCGCAGTCTCGGGGAGGTTGTTATGGAGCTGCTTGGAAGGCAGGCAGGAGGAATCCTGGTTTCAGCCCAGAGCACCAGTTTTAAAATCTCTTTTGACTTCAGGCTCGAAGTGTATAATTAATATCAGAGATGGGGCTGAGGTGTGACATAAAAATAATCTGTCACTGGAGTGTTACTAGGCAGGGTTGTGTTTCAGCTTGAAACGGGGAGGGAGATGGAGGCTGAAACTTGAATCCAAATCTAAACTTTCTTGGTGCTGCAAGAGGCGAGGGAAGTGGTGAGGGGTCTGTGGCTGCAGGATTTCCACTTGACCCTGGCTAGCAGATATTTGAAGGAAGGAAGCATTGCTGTGCTTCGTTTAAAGATAATGAGGTCTAATAAACTCTAAGCAAAAGTCAAATTCACTTCATCTTTGCCTTGCTCATAAGCGAGTCAATAAGTGAAAAAGATCTATATACAGAGAGGTGATAGAATTTCACTTTCAAGAAATGGGTGAACAGGAGCTGCTGAAGAGGGTTACCTTGAAAATATATCATGATCACTTTAAACCTTGTCTATGTCTTTCAGCTTTTGAAATGCTGAAGATCACATCTTGAGGGAATTTGTTGGAGCCTTTGAAGTATTTTTATGTTAGGCCCCTATGGCAGAAGATTGTACAGATCAAGAAAGTACCGAGTAGATTTATTCACAGAAAATGCATTTAAATTACCCAGCTATACGGGTGCACATTCTTCATTTATAGCCTGGTGTCTGGGCTCTGAAATCCTCCCAAGAATTGAGGTCATAGAATTGGAAAATGAGCTTCTGTACACCATCCTTCTGGCCTTTCGGATGTAATGGAGTCTGCACTGTGTGGTAAATTGGACGGAATTCAGAGAAGAGCAACAAAAACAATTAAGGGAGGAGAGGAACTGACTTACATGGAAAGATTAAAGCGTTACAAATTTGTGGCTTGGTGAAGCAGAGACTACTGCGAGTCATTGGAAGTTTCTGGAGACAGGAATGCGGCTTCAAAATCCCTGCTCTTGTCTGAGCATGGTTTTGTTTGTGTGCTTGTTTTAAAGGAAAATCTTTTCCGGGCAATATCCTCATCTGGTGTAACTTACCCCAGTGCCAGTGAAAACAATGGAGCCGGGGGATCTGGGCCAAATTATACTGTCTAAAAATGTGGCCCTTGCACTCTTTTCAAACTGGCACAGCAGGGGTGGAAGTGGTAGTTTAGGGAGGCAGCTGGTGTTTTAACTCCTGCAAGGAAATTCCTGAGTATCCAGAACTCAGGGTGGTTAAATGAGGAAGAGTTTTGGACATCTTCCTTCTATAGCACCTCTGCAAAATGCTGGCAAGAGCCAGCAAGCCTAAAATGTTGAATTCCTCAGCTGAATAATGGCAAATAATGGACAGCGAGGGCGTTTCTGTAACCTTGCTCTTCACATGCTCTTGCAGAAATACAGGCAGGTTCTGAAGCAGCAGAGGAAGGTGTGAAGCAGTCCCAGAAGATGTGGGATGTTGCCATGGGAGGTTCTGAGGGGCTGCAGGTGTAACCCAGCCCTGAGTGTGCGTGGCACTCGCCCACAGGAGCAGTCCATGTGTACCCCAGGTACTGAGTGGAGCTGCTCGGGGTGGGCACAGCAGCCCAGGTTTCCAGCCCCAGCAGCCCTGAGCTCTGTCCTGGCTCAGGGGGTCAGGCTGGTGGCTGCTCTGCAGACACAAGGCACGGATTGTTCCCCCTGGTCCGCAGGGATTGAGTTACGGTGAGGCTGAGCAACTCAAAACGGGGGCTGGCTCTGAGGAAAATGAAGTGTGAAGCCCGTTGGACTGAGAAACAGCCTCAGAGGGGAAGTGATGGAGGCCCTGGCGCTTGGGAAGTGGGACTTGTCCTGAGGATGGTGTGTTAATTGAAGCGTCGTGGCCAAATTTGAAGCGAGAGGTGAATTCCTGGCTGCCTGGCCTGCTCCCTGCTCCAGCTGGGCAGGGAGTGATTCCATCCCAGGCCCGAAGCCTGGCGTGCTTGGCTGCACGGGGAGCTGAGAAGCTGCCACCTCTCCCATAAGTAATTGCTTTTCTGGGATGGGTGAAGCTGCCAGGGAGCAGGAGGAGGAGATGGAAAGGTGGCAGCTTCTGCCTGGAAGTTGCTACAAATATCAGTGTCCTTTGTAAGTCATGGTCTTCACTGAGGGGTGAAAGGGGCCAAACCTCTATGATTGGGACTAATTTTGAGTCCTGCCAATTGCACCAAAACAGCAAAACCCTAAAGGGCCTGTGGAGATCGTGTTGCCATTGCCTCCATCCTGATTCCTGTGGGTCAGGAAGGGGGAACAGCGACTGCCCCATTCCTGCTCATCCCAGCACTGCCCAGCTCAGTGGGTGAATGGAGGGAGCAGTGGGTGCCCCATTCCCCATCCAGCACTGCCCAGCTCAGTGGGTGAGCAGGAGGGAGCAGTGGGTGCCCCATTCCCCATCCCAGCACTGCCCAGCTCACTGGGTGAGCAGGAGGGAGCAGTGGGTGCCCCATTCCTGCTCATCCCAGCACTGCCCAGCTCAGTGGGTGAACAGGAGGGAGCAGTGGGTGCCCCATTCCCCATCCAGCACTGCCCAGCTCAGTGGGTGAATGGAGGGAGCAGTGGGTGCCCCATTCCTGCTCATCCCAGCACTGCCCAGCTCAGTGGGTGAATGGAGGGAGCAGTGGGTGCCCCATTCCTGCTCATCCCAGCACTGCCCAGCTCAGTGGATGAAAGGAGGGAGCAGCAAACATCACCCTCCTGAGATGAGTGTCTGGAGAACGGGGATTTGGAGTGTGAGAAGGAGGCAGCCAGACAGGAATACCGAATGTGGACTGAGGATGTCGGGGGAATTGTTTCCATAGAAACCCAACCATGGAGGCTCACACTGCTCCCCCATCTCAGGCTTACAGATTCATGTGATTGCCTTCGTGGTCAACAGAATGCATGGAGAGGAGGTGGGTGATTAGGAAGATTCCAGTTTGCTGCAGATGTGGGAGCGCTGTGCTGGATTCCCTGTCGGAGGGAACTCTGAGTGGCTCCTGTGCTGGGATGTGCTGCAGTAAATCAGGATTAACTCCTGGGCACTGAATGGTGCCCTACTGGTGTCAAACACAGGGAATCAGGCCTGGTTTCTTTTAGTTAAATGAAAGAAAAAGAACCAAAAAACCACGGTTTTCATTTGTTTCTTGCAGCATTGTTCTCCCACCTTTGTTGGCCAGGCCTTTTGCAGACATCATCTCTGCCTCTAAATCCACAGTGTTCAGAAGTGCCTCAGGAAATGTTGTTCTGAAATGTCCTCCTTGGAAGCACAGGCCTCTCCTTGCCAGAATTTATGAGGGGCCCTGGGAGCCTGTTTCCTTCATTTGTTCCTGGAAAGATTCCTTCTTGGAAAATCCAAGATGTTCAGGACTAATTTATGTTCCTCCAGCCCCTTCAAAGAAAGCAACACCTACAAGAGCTCCCATAAACCTCCAAATGCAACACCCATCTAGGAGTCAAAGTTTGTGTGGGACCAGAGGCTAAAGGAGGTCAGAGAACCCCAAATGAAATGTGGAGGTGCCAAGGTTTAGTGTAGATGTGGGGGTTGGGTTCCTCTGACCATCTCCTGGAGCTTAATTTGGGCTCAGCTGATTGGGTCTGTCTGATTTTCTAAAAGCAGCCAAGCTTCACAATCCACAAACTTCATCTTTTATCCTCTTTTTAGGAGGCATTCTGGGCATGGAGGGGAGAGGAGAGCAGGAAGTGGAGATTTGGACAATTTTGGACATGATTTGCCCTGTCTTGTTCTCCAAGGAATGGCTCCACAACCAGAAATTTATGGGATGTTTTTTTTCTGGCTGCACATGGAAGGGAAAGGAAAATAAAAGCTGAAATTCTGGGGGAAATGACTCCCATCTCTCCTCCTGGTTTCCCCAACCTCTCAAAAAGTTGCTGGAGACCCTGAAAGCCTTGAAAGTAACCCAGCTCTGAGCTGGTGTCTTGATAGGCACAGATAACCCTCCTGCAGCTCCGAGAGGAAAACATCTGAGGTCTAGGAAGGGTCAGCCAGCAATGACATAGCTGCAAATATGCAGGGAAATCCAAGAGCTGCAGGGCTCCACCCAGGAGAGAGGAGAGCCCCAGAGACAGCCCCAAACCAGGATTTACAGGAGGAGATGCCCAGAGAGAAGCATTTTTCCTCTCAGATTTGTGTGAGCTCGGCATTAACCCCGACCCACGTTTCACTTGCTTTGTTTTGGAAATGCTCTCCCTTGGACTCACGGCTGAGACTGCTCTTCCAGGGCTCCCCAGCTGCCTGGTTTTGGGGTGAATTGAGAAATTTGATATTTTCCTTAGGGATCTGGGTTGTGGGTGAGAGGGGAGTGTGTCTATAGCATTGAGATGCCTGAATTTCAGCTGAAACCTCTGCGTGATGCTAAAATTAAAATTTTGGCTGTAATACAGTTAATTTTCCTCCCAGAAGCCAGCACGGGGCCGTATTTTGGATTTGTGCTGACAACAGTGCTGATAACATGGGGATGGTTTAGTTCCAGCTGAGCAGGGTTTGCCCAGAGCCCCTTTTTGCCCTCAGCCCACTAACAAGGGTGCCCAGGGAGCAGGGAGGGGACACAGCCAGGACAAGTGACCACAGGGATATCCCAGACCATGCTCAACATAAAAAAACCTGAGCAGCTGCTCTGGATTTCCCAAAACAAGGAGAGAAAAGGTGCAGCCTGTCCCCAAACCCTTTCTCTGAGGAAACATCCGCTCTGTCACTGTTGGAAGGAGAAAATTGTTCATTTACTGATGTGTTTTTTTCCCCCATCAATTAGTGAGGAGAGCAGCTTGGCCCAACTTTGTCAAGCTTTTAATCTGGGCAGACTTTGTGCTGAGCTGCCTCTGCACATGAAATGGGGTTGGTTCCATTCCCCACTTCCCTCACCCATCTCCAAAGCTGCTTGGTTTGATTGTGCTGGGTGATCTTTGTGGAATCATTCCTTGACTTTTATCTGAAATCCATTGGTAATTGTTATTTAAGCTTTTTCTGTGCTCTCTGGTTGTTTTAATTTCAGGGAGCCCATCGAGGAGTTTAAGTATGTATTAGTTATCATATTGATGGATCAGCCAAGCCAGGAGCATTTGGAAATGCACACATTCCTGTTCCAGTCAGCTGTGAGATTTGCAGGATAAGGCTCTGCATGCCTTTAGCAGTTGGAGCATCCACAAACCTTCCTTGGCGGGTTCCCATTTGGGTTTGGGACATTGGGAGGGCGCACATGGAGATTTTTGTTTCCATCCGTCCATCCAAGGGTATTCATTGGATTGTTTGCCATTTATTTAACATTTTCCCTTAGAGGGCTCTTGGGTTGGTGTTGCAATAGGACACGAAATGAGGAGATGCAGAGCTGGTGGAGTTTTGAAAGCTAAAAACTAACTTTATTCAAATCTGACCCTTTATATAGTATTTCAAACGTGCCCAGTGATTGGTAGGTAAAGTTAACACCTCTCCAATCACAGTGGTTAAGACAGATGTCCATCAAGAGATCTCCTCCTCTAAGAAGGAATGAAAACAAAGATAAACTACATATAAACAAGTCTCTTATTTACAGCGAAATCTGTAAGAAAAGAATTTCAAAAAGTAAAAACATCAGAAAACAAAAAACTAAAGGAGCAGGTGGGTTTGTGCTTAGCAGACCCAGGGCTCTGCTCCCGCTAAATCAACCCCGCTGATGCCAAATTTGGTGGGAAATAAATCCCACAAACAGCATCAATACTTTGCTTGAGAGTCTGCTTGGGGTTGATACAAGGAAAAAGAAGAAACTGTGGCCAAAATTTGATTCCCATGATCAGGTGTGCTCTCAGTTTAGTGTGTGAGGATTTTTGACAGGGATTGGGATTTTCCCACTGCTTCACCCGAACTTCTTTCAGATGTAACTCTGCTAAAATAAAATAAGTAGAAACTGGTTAAAACTTGGTGACTTGGTGATGCGTGATCCAAGAAGATCTCTCCCGTCTTTAATTCAGGGGATCCAGATGTGGAATCAATATTTACACCCTCTCTGGGAGTGTTGGGAGGCTAAATTCACTCGAGTTTGGAAATCACTTTGTGATCCTTGGATAAAAAATGTAAAATGCACGAGCACAGGCTGTGGGAGTGGTAAAGAATATCCTTCTCTTTAAAATTCACAGGCCTCTGAGGTCTCTGCCATAGTGCCTCTCCAGAGTCCTGGTGACTGCACCAGGAGTTAGATCTGGTCCTTAGGCAGAGAATTAATCTGGATTATTCTTACAAAACCCATCTCAAGTGAAACTTTTGCCGATATTTTTCCCAGAAGATTCTTCTCTTTCAGTCCAGAATTTTATCAGCAATTCTTATGCTAACAGGGGTCAGGAGATGAGATGTTTCTCACGTTACACTTGAAGCTTCTCATGAATAATGGCCTGTATCACCTCTATTGTCTGTCCAAAACATAAGCAAGCAGACATAAGGCCAGAGGAGAAATTTAAAGAGTGCTGAATAAGCCAGCAGAACGGACCAAGAGCTGAGATAGTCGGGGAGTGAAACAAATACAAGGTGGAGCAGATGGTTATTTGGGGAAATATCCGAGCAGATTAACTACCAGGCACTGGAGAATGAGCCAGGCTCCAGTTCAAAAGTCCCCTGAAATCTTCAGAGTGAGATTAACGAAGCACAGACGAACATCACTGTAGCCAAAATAAATTAGAGGTCATTATTCCCCAGCGAATTTTCTTAAGTGTTAAGTAGAGCACATCAGGCTTTTCACAGAAATCTGAGGGGGGTTGCCATGCTTAAGACCATCACTTGCTCCTGTGCAAGGGCAATCTGTCCACTTGAAAGCAATTTTTATTGTCCTTCTCTCCTTCCCCTAATTATTTTCTTTACCCTTTTTGTTCTCACGTATCTGTGTGTGTGTGCATTGTGTAAAAAGAAAAAAAAAATAGCTGCAGTTTGAGCAGGGTGAGAATCCCCAAAATACGTGGCACTGGAAATTCCCATCGTGGAAATTTTAGTTCCCCCCAGGCCCTTCAATCTTTTTCTTCAGCAAGACTGCAGCTGCCATCTGATTTGTATTTATATATGCTCTTTATAGATATTAATGCAATAACAGATTAAACCTAAAGTAACTGTTACTACACAGAGACATCTCAGGGGTCTGATCTTGCAAACATTAATGCCTCTGAATAACTTTAATCTTGTGCATTGTGTATTTGAATTTAATGGGGACTCTTGCATGCCAAAGTTTCTCACATTTGCGAATGTTTGCTGCAACTTCAGACTTCCCCCATATGTTGATGTCAATTTGTTTTTGCAACCTCAATACGGTTTAGAAACCTCAGCCTCTGATCACGGTTTGTGGATGGTTGTTTTTCAGCTCTGCTGCATTCATTGGG
Organism: Nicator chloris; assembly: GCA_013400495.1. Lineage (NCBI taxonomy): Eukaryota > Metazoa > Chordata > Aves > Passeriformes > Pycnonotidae > Nicator > Nicator chloris. The sequence continues at coordinate 37,430 of WAAE01020252.1, read as the reverse complement.
CCAGATTTCCAACGGGAAAAATGGGAAAAATGGGAAAAAATGGGCTAAACCCTCACTGCTGACCCCACCTACTTAGACCAGGCTAAATTTCCCTCTCAAGGGCTTCTCCAGGCATTTTTATTTTTAGCAAGCCCATAGGTAATGAGAGTTATGATGTGGCAATGCTGCTCCTTCCCAAACCTCTTTCTGAAGGTGAGTTTCCTGAAAGAAACTGGATTGAAAACCTTGGACACCAGCCCAGTGGTGCTGGATAAACACCTGGAGTGTCCAGGGCACAAGGGAGGTGCATCCAGCTTGCCCAAGCGCAGTTGGCTTCTGCCCCTGTGGAAGGGCTCAAGGTGACCACAAGAGTTCAGACCCTCTGGTGGATCATCCATTCTGTGTTTTGAGATTACAAGAACTCTTTAGAGGACATTATTGTCATTGTGTTTTGTACTGAATATAAGGTTTTGATAAAAACCCTAAATAGGGTCGATCTGGGAATGTTTTGACGGGCAACCAAAAGTCTTGACCTCTCCTACACAGGTGTTGAAGCTCCTGCACATCCTCCAGTGAGCCCAAACAGTTTAAGTTCCTCATCTCCTGCCTCTGAAGCTCTGAATCCCACTCAGAGCAGGCTCAGCCTGTTGCAATCCACTGCTGAAAAGCAGCTCTCACTTCAGAGTTCAATACCAATGGTAATTTTACAGCCTGATGTCAGGGCAATAAACTCCTCCACCAGGTGACTACTGTGACCACCAGGAAAGTTTTATTTCTCCGGGTTCAACAGTTTCCCTGTGACTAATGTAGCCTTGGAGGAGAGGTGACTTCCCTCCAAAGAGAGCACTGATATGTCTGTGTTTGCAGCTAAGGCTCACTAACCACTGGCATCAATCTGATAAGCATCTGATAGGGCCCAATTATGCCATTTCTCAGCTTTGGAGTGAATAAAATTTATTTTCTAGCCCACAGGAGTGTGAATAGATTGGTTTTATTCCTGTATCCTGGCATTATTTAAGATTAAGCTGCTTTTTCTGAGAGTTATCACCGTATCTGCCAAGAGCAAATCTATTTGTGTGTTATGTTTAAAAGTGTGGGAGAGGGAGAAGAACAATAAGAGGGTGAGAGCCAAGGTAACAAAGAGAGGGAAATCATTAGACACTTGAATTAATGAGATATTTGCTTAACTAGCACAAATAACATTGTCCATAACCACTCTCTCCCGAGCTCACACTCCTGGGAAATTCAAGGAATGCACAAAACTGATCAGTCTGGATGGCACAAAGTTGTGTGGGACAGCCAAAACAGCGGCCAAGGCTTTGGAAATTGATTATTTTCCAACGTCAGAGGAAATTCAAAAGTTTTATCAGTTTTTGGCTGCCACAGCCCTGTAGGAAATCCTCATGTGCCTCATCCAAAGGCTGCACACTTGGAGAGGTCTAGATGTAAATATCTAAAACTATTCTAAATATCTAAATATTAGGAATGCTGCTGGTCAGTCAGAATCTCTTTAACCAGTGAAGAGAAGGGGGCAAGTCCAGAGATGGAATGATCTGAACCACTTCAGAAATCAGTTTCTTGGAAGTGTTTCCACTTGTGTAGGGAGACTGCCTCAATAATTTTGCATCCAAAACCATGAGTACAGTGTCAGTCCTAAACATGTAATGCCCAGAATTGAAAAAGTTTTGTTGAAAGATGCAGATAAAGACCCAGAGCCTGATTGGGGATTTTTTATGTCTGTTTTTAAGTGGAGCCCATCATTCTGAAAATCTTTACAACATCTCTAGGCACAACTCTTGAAAGAAAAAAAGATGTAAAAAGATTCTTTTTAAAACCAAGTTGGCACCACTGAAATATTGTTGTTAATTAAGTGACTGGGGGCACACTGCTGATGAGGGAACAGGAGCTAATTGCTGCTGTCTGGCTGATGGACTCCAAGTGCTGTGTTGGGTGCTGGTTCCTGCCCTCAGCTGTGGAGCAGCCTCCAAATTTCACTGGGAATCCCATTCAGGTTTCCACACCTCTGGAAGGAGAGAGAAATCCACTGGATTATCATCCACCCCAAGCCCTGTGGCTCTGAAAGATCCCAGCAGGGAGATTGAGAGAGGGCAATAAACTAATTAATTAATAAATAAACTCCTTTCTGTGCCTCTCCCTCCCCTTAAGCGTGTCCTTCTCCCGTTTCAGATGGGCCCGAGGAGCTGAGCTGGTCCTGGAGCACCCCAGGAGAGGCTGTTCCAGGCTGGGAGCTGCATTTTGGTATAAACTGAGAGCAGAAGGGGCCCCCAGAGGTCAGAGCTCTGGCAGGCAGAGTCCCCTCGGGCCCGCCGGGAAAAACAAACCCAGGGGCTGCCAAAATTGGTGGATGTGATTCCATGGTTTTATCAGAGGGTGAGGGCAGGCTGTGCAGAGAGCCCAGCCCAAAACTTGAGGGATTATTTTATTTCATGGCATGGTGGGGAATGGGAAGCTGGGATCACCCCTACCCCACCCTGGGCTTTGACTCTCCACCCGTTGTCATTCCAGAGGCATCCGTGTCCTTTTTAAAGGGTCCAGCATCCCCCTGTCTCATTGAGGTGCCTAAAAAATACAGAATTGTCCTAATATACGTCCCTCCCTTTATTAAAAACTTAAACCATGTCCAGCCTCTTCCAGCCTTGTAATTCCATGCACATCCTCCAAACATTTTAGCACCTGGATGATGCTGAAGGTCCCTTTCAACCAAACCCACCCTTTAATTCTGTGATCTCACCCACCTTCAGGTTTTCCTCTCATTTTCTCATCTGCCTTTCAATAATCTTGCGCTGTCAGACAATTATTTGTAAAAGGCAGAGGCTGAAATTCTTTTATTTGGATGGAAAGGGGTGATTGCAGCACTCTGGGTTTGGAGAAAGCTGAGGTTGGATTCCCAGCTAAGGAGGCACCAGGGGCATTTTACAGGTGCTGGCTGAGGAGCAGAGCCCTTGTTGCATTGATTGCTTTAATGCTGACCCCTAATTGTTGTATTAACCACGGGCAGGAGCACCAGGAGCATGGAGGAAGTGTCTTGTTAGAGGAAAGAAAGCAAAGGAATAATGCAATGTTGCAATGCTGGGATTGCACCTTGGCAGCTGAATTCCCAGAAATGCGTGGGACAAAGGGCTGCCTCCCAAAGCTTGGGTTTGGCCATGGCTTTGGGCAGTCCAGGTGGGGATTTTTCGCTTTGGGCAGTCCAGGTGGAGATTTTTTGCCTGTCTGTCCAGAAACAAGGAGGTACTGGCTCTACTGGCAGGGGCCACACAGTTTTTGCACACAGATGCTTCCCCAGGAGCCCAGATGCTGCCTTTGCCCCAGCCCTGAACAAGGCAAACAGCTAGAGAAGCCTTCTCTTCATCAGATTCATTTGCAGTGATCACTCCCCAAGCTCCTTTGAGAGAGAGGAGAAGAAGGAGCCTGAGAAAGCCTCCCAAAAACTTGCCCAAACCTATTTTAAAAGCAAAAAACAAAATCAGAAAATAGCAGTGTGCAAGTCTGTCTGCAGCTACAGCAGAGGGAAGCAGATGCAAGCAGGGCTGCCCGTGCCTTGTGAAGCTCTGTGAGCTCCTGGAAGGCAGCCAGGGCTGAAATCATGGCTGGAGGCAGCAGCACCCTTCTCTCCCCTCTGCCTGGGCTGCTCACCAACAGGATATTTGTACTTTTTTGAGCTGTGGAGCACAAACTGTGCCTCACAGTGGACAGGGCACTGCCCAGAGCTGGAGATCTCCAGGCATGGATGAGCTGTGGGAACCCTGTGTGATGGCAGGAACAGCCCCCAACCCCTGGGATTAAAGACACCTCCCTGTGCAGGGCTCTGACACGCAAAAACCACTCAGGGATGTTTTCTGTTGGTCAGGGGAGGTGGTGTGGTCGTTCCTTGGAGGTCACTGAGGTGGGAACGCTGCCCCTGAGCTGCCAAACCTGCTCCTCCAAAATATTGTGGGGTCCTGACACACCTACAGTTGTGTCTTTGTGTCCCCCACAGAGAGAGGACGAGATGTGGTGATGTGCAATATAAACATTTTGCATTCACCTTCCTATTGAGAGCCCCTTTCAGCCTCGCCCCTCCTCATCCCAGATTTCATTTTTCCAGATTTCTTTACCCCGCATTCAGCTCTCCTGCTTTATTGCAGAGGGATTGTCTCTGCTTCGATGTGATTTATTTATTTATTGTTCTCTGTCTGGGCACCTCAGACTGTGCTTGAGCTGCAGTTATTTTGCAAGTCAGCTCGTGGGCATCGTCCCCTTTCGCTGTTGCTGCCCTGGAGTTTGCAGTTCCCATCCTGGGTGCTCAGCCTGTGTTGGGCACATTCAGCTGCAGCATTCACAAAGATTTCTTCTTTTCTTCTTTTTTGTGGTTTTTTTTTGGTTTTTTTTGGTATTTTTTTGGAGAGGCTGCTGAAATTCGAAATTGCTGAAATTTGATCATAGAAGATGTCAAGAGGCAAAGCCAGAAATGATTCCTTATGGGCGCTCTGATATTTGGGGAAGTGAACCTTGAAAACCTCCCTTGTTTCCTGTTGTTCCATTCCTTGTTTACTCTCATAAACTTTTCTTTTTGCCTTTCTTTCTGAAGACTTCCAAAGTACACAACCTCCCTGAAAGTCTATTGCTCCCAAAAGAAGGTCTTTCTGTAGGTTTTGACCCAGGTCCATCTCCTATCCCAGCTGCAGCTCCGTTTCCTTTGAGGTGAAGCCAAAGCTGCTGAAATTCGTGTCAGTGCTGGAGGTTGAAGAATTATCCGACCCAGAGGAAGGGCTGGGGTTGGTGGGGACACTTCACCTCCAGTTTCCTGTCCAGGACAACACAAGGGGATCCTTCTGGAGCCAAGATTTGTCTCTCACCACTGGAGATCCATTCTTGTCTCCTCCAAACCACTCCTTCTTTCCACGGTGGTGAAGGCCCTTGGTCTGAGGTCCTTTTTCAGAGATTATATTTTGTAAGCTGGGCATTTTAAGGCACAAAATCTACATTTTAAGAGGGAAAAGTTGCAAATTAGCTCCTTTTAATCACGCCTGTGTTCTGGTGAGCTGCACTTTTCCCTTGCCTGTAGCTCTCTGCTTCTCCCACCGATCCCCCCAACGCCTGCAGGAAGGGAATTGAAATGTGTTTGGCAGCTCCCTTCTGCAAAGCCTCGCTGATTTTTGTCATCGATCCAAAATATCTTACGCCACTTCACCGACGTGAGGTCACCCTAATTTCATCCCAGGGCTGCTGCTAGAGCTTTTTCTTGGTGTGTGTGTGTGTGTCCTGCCTGCCCTCGCCCCCTCCCCAGCTCGTTTTGTTGGAGGTTCAATCGCTGCGTGAGGCAGCTCCGTCCTCGGCGCGTGTGGTGATCTGGGAATCGGGTGGCTAATTACTGAATTACTGCCTTTGCCCTGCAAAACCAGCCTGCACATCCTGCCCTGGGACACCCCCGGCCAGCCTGCAGGGAAAACAGGCTCCTCTTTGGAGTGCCTCCCTGCAAAACACTCGCTTAGCAGCAGAAAATACCTGTCTGCAAGAGAGGCTGTGCTGCTTTTAAACAACAGCAAAAAAACCCCCTGTGTGATTTCTGCTCTGAGCAGGGCTTGGGGTGACACCCAGCCTTGTCCAGCGTGGCTTCAGCATCCCCCAAAATCTCGCCAGGAGGATGAAATTTTCTTTTCTCTTCCCTTTCTGGTCACGTTTTACCACTGGAGTTACTCAGCGAATTAATAGGTATAGAAATGCAAAGCTCTTTTCTTATTACACGCCATCGATCTGATTGCAGTGTCATTAATTGAAAGACTCGGGAAATGTGATGGATGGTTCAGTTCAGGATTCCACATTCGTTTTGGCATAGCCCTGCAGGAGAAAAGCTGCATGAAGCTGATTGAAGGGCTCTTTTTGTCTGACATGAATTATTCTTTCATTGTCAAACCTTGTAACAGCATTCAGACACAGGGAGATTTACAATGTGAAATCCTAAATGGGGTCTATTCTTAAAATAAAATTAGAAAAAAAAAGAGAGAGCTTTATCTTGCAACGTTGAAAATAGCTATGTATAAAAAAAAAGAAAAAAAGACAGCCCCACAACTATTCCTCCAAATTAAATATCTTCTGCAAAACCCAAGGGGCTGATGTTTCTCACTTAATTTTAAATTATTCCGATGGTGAGGCCTTAAATGAATAAAACAATTGCTTTAATCACATAACAGTTGTCAACATTTTTATTACATTCAAATATATTTGTTTGTCTGAGAGGGTTTGTTTGTTCTCCCCACTGCTGTCATTTCCCCAGCAGAACGATTTGTCCGATTAGCTGGGAATCCTGCTCGTCCTGGAAAATTGCACGAGGCTTTCCTTGCTCTGTGGGGAAAACCTAGGTGGACACAGCCAAAATGTTTATTTAAGGAAATCATCCTGCATTTTAGAAAACATTAAAAAAAAAACCAGAAAAACCCAACAAAACCACCAGCTCTGTGTGCAAAGATTTCATCTCTTCCCAGCTGCTGGCTGCAGGCAGATCTTATCAAATGAGCTTTGGTGGGATTTGGGTTTTTTACTTTTTGTTTGTTTGTTAGTTTGCTTGCTTGTTTTTTGCTGTTGATCCCGGGCAGCTCCGTGGTTAAATTCTGCGGGTTCTTTTGTCTGTATAAAAATTCATGCCAGGCTCTGAGGGTTGAGAGATGCGAGCACTGAAAAGCAGCAGAGAGGAGCAGCCCCGCTCCTCTTCACACCCCCAGATCGCTGTGCAAAGTTGATGAAGAGTTTGGAATGCCAAGCAGCCACCCAACTTGTAGGCTCATTTGAGAATAAAACACTGAAATAACATTATCCGAGATGGGAATCAATGTCATGCCTGTTACAAATGCTGGAGCTGGGAGAATAGCGAGATTACACAGAGCAGGCAGATTAGATGAAGAAGAGTATTCCATCACATTACATCTGATTAGTGCTGTCTATTCATCTGTGTGGGGCTTTTTTTATTCTTGAAGAAAGCTGGCTTATTTTATGGGAATGGGGTATGCTGAGAAAGCTACAAGCTGGAAGAATTGGATGTAAAATAGTGTTGGGGAGAGGCAGCTCTCTGTTTGAACCACCTTCCTCCCTCAGCTCCTTTCCCATCCCCGGATCTGCGTGCCCAAGTGTTTGAGCAGGCAGATCGCCACAGAAATGACTGTTTTTTACTATTATTTAACCACTTTTCCCCCCAGAAAGGCATGGAGTGATCACTCTCTGCCTGACCCCCTGAACAAACACCCCTTCCCAGCCGAGCTGGCCATTTGCGGGCAGCCAGACCGGCCCGATGAAGGAGATGAGTGATTCCCACTAAAGTGGGGAAAGAGCCTTTTTCTCCCCGAGAGTGAGGAATAAACGGCACGGGTGGGAATGTTGTCCTCATCCCCCGCGCCCTCCCCCTGCCTATCTGCACGGAATACCCTCCCGAACGTGGATTTTTTTGAGGTCTCATTGTTCGGCGAGAGGGTTGAGATTATTTTTGTAGGTTTTCTTTTGGGGGAAGGGTTTTCCCTGCCCCGGAGCGGGGCCGGTCCCGCCGGGGATGCAGAGCCCGGCCACTGCAGGTGCTGCTCCTGGCGCTGGGGATCTCCAGCTCTCCTGCAATTCCCAGCAGCTCAGTTTGGGAACGGAGCTGCCTGGCGGGTCACAGCACAACACCCACCCAGCAGCGGGCTTTTTCCAGCCCCTTCTTGCTTTATTTTCAGGCTCAGCTCTGGGATGCTCCCACCCCGGGCTTCTCGGGGCAAAGCCGGGCTGTTCCTGCAGCTCTCCTTTAATCCTGAGCACCTCCAGTGTCGTTAGCAGCTCCAACCTCCCAGCCACTGGCTGTTCCTAAAAGGTGAGGGAGCTGGGGAGGGGTTGCTTTCATTAGTTATTTGAAATTGAAGATGATTTCATTTCATTTTTATTTTATTTTTCCTTTTCGCTGTCTCAAGCTAAATAAAGTCGGTTCCTCCGAGCCCAAGAGCAGCGAGGATATTTTGCCTTTGGTGTCACTAATCAGCCTCCCACGGAGGCTGAGATCAGGAGAAAGGGAGACAACGAGAGTTTGTGCAGCCTTGCAGGACTCTCAGTGTATTCTGCAGGAGCGGGGGGGTTAAAAAAAATTGCTTATTCTCAGCCCCAAACTCTGCGAAACCGCTTCGTTCTCGGAGTTCCCCGCACTCCGGAACGCGGGCTGGATAATTTCTGCAAATTCAATTAGAGTTTGGAGCCCGTGGCCGCTCTGATCAAATCTGTGTAAATAACATTGTCCCCAGCCTGTGCTGTCACCTCTGAAATGCTCTCTGGATTGCAGCCTAGCTCTGTCTTTTCTTGTGGTGGAGTCAGGGTGGTGCTGGATTTCGGAGCTTTTTGCATTTTATTGCTTTTCATTCTGTTCAGGGCGTTGTTTTTTTTTAAAAAAATTATATTTTTAAAGGTTTTTTCTGGGTTTTTTTAGTCCGTTTTGACTCTGAGAGTTTTTAAAGGTGAGGCTCATTTTTTGTGAGGTTAAGAAGAAGGAGAGAGTAAAAGGTACCGTATCTTTCTTCTTAATTGTTTGGCTTAAGTCTAAAACATCTAAAAAAAACACCCTTAAAATGATCTTAGAAGTAACAGTCGCTTATAATTAATAAAAAATAGTAACAAATTTAGCTTACCCTCTTTATGGACTTAACTTCAGGAAATTAGGCATCCACTCTGTCTCCTCTGCAATAAGCAGTTTCTTATCTAACAGATATGAAACGACCAAATACATCTTACATCATTCACATCCTTTAACTCAGGAACAATTGCTCCAAAAAAATAAAATAAAATAAACCAAAATAAATGGAAGCACTGCTACAGCTCAGAGCATCTTTTACTTTAAACCCTTTTAAAGTCCCCCCGTTTATTCCCGTCCCAGCTCAGCTTAATTCCCTTTTATTGTGTCGTTGGGCTGAAAATCTACAGTGCCATGCCTAATTGTGCTGCTATTCCACATTAATAACCTGGAACTTTGCATCCCAACGAGCGAGGAGCAGGGAGAAAAGGCAGAAACAGATGCAATTATTTGTTGCTGGCTAAGTTACTGTACGTGACCCAGGTGCTGGAGGACTATTTGCATGTGTTTCTCACCTTTGTTCACCCAGACACATGGGGATCTCGAGCTATTGCTGACTAATTGATAGTTGTAGTAACTGCTATAGGCTCCTTAGATTAGAAATGCATGCAGACGTGTGTCTTGATTCTAACATTAAGGAACACACACACACACACTCTCACTTACTTCCACGGGCAGAAAGTCTTCATACTATTAGAGGTGTGTGATGGAGATAGCAGGACATAAAACAGAATAGAGAGAGACACAGGGAGAGAGAGAGAGACAGAGACAGAGAGATGGCATGCAGCATATATACCCCTACAAATAGTTCTAAAATGCGTTTGCAAATGCAGAAGTCTTCAGAACCATCCAACAGTTCAGCACAACCCTTTTTATCTCTTCTCCGCGGGACGCCTCCATCCAGATTACTCGAAAAAAGCGGAAAAGGTGAGAGCTCTGCCATCTTAGCTCTGAATTCATCTGATTTCCCTTTTTTTTTTTTTTTTTTTTATTCCCCCCCCTCCCTCCCTTGTATTCCTCATGCCATTGTCCATTCTTATGATGGCAGCCGCCCTTGCTCTTGAATGCAAGTGTCACAGCGGGAGCAAAAAGGGTTCAGGGCTGCATTGTCAAAGCCATGGTTGCCTATTGTTTCTTAGCCTTTCACTGCTCTGCTTTTCCGAGCCTCTTTCCCTATCAGTGGCCCCTGTCAAGGGGAGGAGTAGGGAGAAAATTGCAAGAGTTAGTCGTCCTTTTTATTGCACACTGTTATGATAAACAGCCCCAGCAATACATCCCACAAAATTAGGAATTAGAACGACGGGACGGGGGGAAAAAGAAATTTCTTTGTAGGTTTGCGTTTGGCGCTGCCCTTATGTCAAAAGCTTGGATTTCTTAGGAAAGACTTTTGTATTGGTGGTGTTTTGTTGTTTTTTGGGGTTTTTTTGTTGTCTTTTTTTTTTTTTTTTTTTTGCCCAGCAAAAAAATAGAGGCAGCTGCAAAGTGAACAGTGAGCTATTTAGCCACAAGGTAAAAATTTCCTGTTGCTATTTGGATACTGATGCTTTTCAATTTTAAAGGTGTGTGTGGGGGGGAGGAAGCATGACTGAAAGCATTTCTCTAGCTGTCCATCCATTCATCCATCCATCCATCTCTATTTTATGTTTTAAAGCAATTGAAAGCGGGTTTTAAAAAGGCCAGGGAAGCTGTTTGCAAGTTGGTTTTATTTGGGGGAAAAAAAAAATCTCTCAGTGCAGAATGAGGTTTGTGTTTCAGCTGATTGAATCTTGTGCTGGGAGATGAAGGGGGATGAGTGTCCTGCTCGTGCCAGAAAGTGCTGCTTTGTCAGGGCATTCAAAGTAAAATCTTGTCACAATTTCTTCCTTTGGTGGAGGGGGAAAAAATTAATGTAGACAGGAGTTTACTTGACATTTAAGCATGTGTTTGATTGTCTTGTGTGCACAGGCCAGCTCTGCCCGTGTTCAAAACTTCAGGGAGGTTACAAAGTCGTGGCCTCAAAAGTTTTTTTGTTTTACTGCGTTGGAAATGAAATTGCTGAGAGGAGAAAATTGTTTCTTAAAGGGGGCTGCCCAGAACAGTGCAAACATATTTATGTGTTCAAGCTGTAACTATTTTATTTATTTCACTTTCATTTTTTTTTACTTGCCTTAAAAAAAAAAAACAAACAACAATCTAACAAAGTGAAAGAGCAGCAAATGCAATTTGGTTTGTGCTTTTAACTGTTTCTGTAAATTTGAGCATCATCCTTTCAATCCTTACATTTATCCTCCCTGCCCTCAGTGTACAGGATATTTAACAGTCTGGGGGGCTGATTTTTGCAAGCCTGTTATTATGTTCCTTTGGCTGAGCTGTTATGTGATCAGAAATTATTAAAAGCAAACACTGCAGACCGTTCAAATATGTGCTGCTTGAGGCTGAATATCTGAGCCATTGCAAACGTCTCGTGCTATTTTATCGTGTCTAATAATACCAGGCAGAGTGCTTGCATGGATGCAAATGTGGTTTAAGTCTTCAAGAAGCTGGCAGAGAAATGCTCCTCCAACTGCTGGGTCCTTGGGCTTGTTTTTGCTTTATTGCAGAACATCGAGTCGGCCGAGCCTCCCAAATGAGAGGTTTCGGGGACAATTCGAAAAGGGGGCCAAGATATTTCACCTGGATTCCCTCTTAACCCTCAGGGTGCCGAAATAGAAGTGATCTGAGGACCAAATTCTCCCAGCCCATCCTGCAGACAACTGGCTTTGCCTTTTCTCCTCCGTGCTGGTGCTTTTTGCACTCATTTCTTGCCCCGCACCGCCAAGTTCTAGGTCAAGAATGCGCCTGTTTGGAATATCTTTATGTTTGAAAGTTGGTTTTTTTTTGAAGAAATGATGAAAGAACTCTGGCCTTGTTTTAAATCAAGCTCTGAATGCAGCCGAGGCCACCCTGGGAGCACAATGTTTAATTTCCATTCGACATCTGCCTTATATTTACCATTGCAGCCCAGGGTGTGCGTGGAAGGAGCGCTTATCGCTGATAAAAAAAGTTTGGCATCTCTTTTGTCAGAGGTTGTAATTTCTGTTCTCTCAATCTGGACTGTCATTTTGTAAAACCTTTTGTCACCGGAGCTGAATGGAAAACCTGGAACGTGCGAGAGATTAAAGAAATGGGGGAAGAGGATTCAAATGTGCAGAGCAATTCTGGTGGCTTGGCTCTCCGAGACAGATGGTGCCTCCTCCTGATTTTTCCTTATTCCAGTGTAAATTCCGAGCTGTCCCGCTGAATCCACGGCTGAATACTGATGAATCGGGATCGGGCCTGGCTCGTTGCTTTGCTTTTTGAGGCTGTGGGTTTCTCTGGCACAGCTTTCTGCAGGCACAGCTCTGGTTCTGCACTCCTGGGGAGAGATGCCCACTGGGTGACTGCACCACGCGGGTGCCAGCCCCGAGTCCCACTCCTCCCTCCTCCTCCTCCTCCTCCACTCTGACCTGCCAAACCTAGGAATAAATATTTGAATTTCTTGAGGTGTTTTCTTTAGGTAGGTCTGGGTAGGGAAATCTTAGAGCTGAGGGGGAGTCTGGTGTGTCTGGACACTCCAGAGTGGCACCGGAATGTGGTGGTGCTGGCTGAGATGTCAGGTTTGCCAGGGGGCAAAAAGAAGGGTTTTTTGGGGCAAAAAGAAGGGTTTTTCAGAGCAAAAGCAGAAACATTTGGCCCCACAGATGAATTTTGCTGTAAAAAGGGTGATTCAGGGGGAAAGGTGTTCCAGTCTCATCTGTTTCAGGTGGAGAAGGGAAAACTTCCCTCTGTGTTTAATTTTTTAAGTTTATTTTATCTCCTTATTAATCAAAACAACTTGTGTTCACGTTGCTTTTAATATGAGAACATAAAAACGCTTTTTTTTTTGCCCCAGATTCTGTTCTGTAGTCTGAAGTGCTCTGTGTGGTGTCAGCTGAAGTCCCAGGCACCTATTTCACTCTTTCTGGTGGGATTTCAGTGAGCAACCCTTACAGTTCTGTTCTACAAAGAAATAAACTTTTTTTTTTTCCCCTTTCATAGGAGTAACTTCAGTGGGAACTGCTCATGAAAAAGAGAAAGCATCACCTGGATTCTTCTGGAGCTGGGAGTCAGGGCCAGACATCTCCTGGAAAGACCTGCCCAAGGCACCAGAGGAAGATCTCACCTCTCCAGAGGTTCCATCCCACCTGGAGCTTCAGGCAAGTACCATTTCCCCTGCTTGGAGCTTCACTGGCGAGTCCTCACGAGTTCTCACACGCAGAAATGGTGTCAGTAAAGTTTTATTTCATTAAAATTGGATGAGAATTTGGTGCGTTAATCAGGGTTCTTGTCTCCTGCCAGTGGCCAGTGTGCCATTGCACCCCTGTGGAGGGTTTATAGAGCCCAAAATGCAGCAAGAGCTACCCCAGAGAGTTGTGTCAGGAAAAGCTGAGCCCTTGGACCATGAGCCTTTTGCTAATCCCAAACCCATTTCGTGTTACCACTTTAAACCATGGCTTAGGCAACCCTCTGCCTTTTCAGGATTTGGGATTTGCAAACCCCCAGAACTGAGCCACTGCCATGAAGTTTGTGCCCAGGTAGGCTCTGCATGCCATGGGCAGCACCTTCCCAGGGGATTGTCACTGGTTTCCTTCTTCTTGTTCATGGAATTCATCCCTTGGTAGGAGCAAAGCTTGGCAGGTAGGAAAGAGACTCCTTGAAAGTGCAGGAGTCTGAAATAAAGCAGGAAAGAACTTCTTATCTTCCACTGGGCAAGGCCTGATGGAGAGACCCATTCAGGCAGGGGAAGCTGTGGGACAAGCATGGAGTGAAAGACCAGGCAGGCAATTATCCCCCTGATGGGCCAGATGATGTTGTTCTTCAGGAAATCAGGGCAAATGTGTGGTTAACTCTGTGTGCTGGAAAGGTTCTGGGGGCAGGGGGTGTGCAGAGAGAGCCCCTGATCTGATGGAAACTGTCCCAGCACCAGTGGGAGGCTTCAGGTACAGGGCCAGGGCAGGTGGAGGTTCTTGTGTGGGATGTCAGGGGTCTGTCCTGCTGGGGCTGGACTTCCCGGGGTTCAGGCAGTTTTGTGCTGGCAGATTTCACTCCTCCTTGTTCAAAACATGTGCCAGAGTTGAAGCAAACCAGAACTCTGAGCGTGAGCACAGCAGAAAACTTTCATGTGACAATATTGGCAAGGAAGAGAAAGAAGAACTGTTTAGTGATTGTTGCTTTCTTTCCAGCTCGGGTCAATGGCTCTGTTTTGGTGTGGTGTCAGAAGTGCCTCGTGTGCTCAGATCTCCCTTAATTCACATTTCAGAACATTGCTTCCCTTTGCCACAGAGTGATTTGGGTGGGAAAACGATTTGTGGTACAACTTCAGTTGTATTTATACACCTGCAATCTACTCTGCTGTTTCATCAGGCTGTGCAGGGAATTCCCACTGTTACTGAAGGGAATGCCTTTTCCTGAGCCAGGCTGCTGGCTGAGGAAACGTTGGGCATGTCCTGAAAATTGTGGCCATTGTTTTGTTCCTCTCCATTTGCTTTGACCACGAAGGACTCCACCTGGGTGTGAGTTACAGGTGTAAAAAGGGAATTTCACGGATTGTGTTTCCACCTGTTCTTTTGGTTTTCCAAGATCTTTTTTGTCCCTGACAAAAACATCTTCCCTTTGAGAAGGGACACTGGTGTCTGGTGTCACCTTTTAGGGCCTGGTTGCTTTTTCAGTTGCTGCAGGGCTTAGGTGCATTTAGAGGGGTTTGGATGGGATTTTGGGAAGGAATTCTTGGCTGTGAGGGAGAAGCTGAGGGTGCCCAGAGCAGCTGTGGCTGCCCCTGGATCCCTGAAGTGCCCAAGTCCAGGCTGGATGGGGCTTGGAGCAGCCTGGGATGGTGGACGCTGTCCCTGCCCATGGGGTGAGCTTTAAAGTCCCTTCCCACTCAAACCATTCCATGATTTCTGTAAGGTTAAGAGGCCTCTCCAGGCCTTTATCAAAGTCAAAATGAGCTCTGCACTGTTGGTGGTTTTCCCATCCTTCACAGCTTTTCGTTTTCTTGTCCAGCTTCATCCTGTTTTATGTGGCAAAACCTCACAGGAATGAGATGAAGAAGTTACAAATAAAATTCTGGGCAGGATCAGCTGAGGTAACCCCAGACACAGGACTCAGGAAAGTGCCAGTGTTGGCTTTAAGAGCAATAAACCAGCTGCAAGTCATGGTCTTCTTCCTCCAGAATTTACCCCAGCCTTTGTCTCTGGTTCTCTCTGCCCCTGCTCTGCTGTTGATAACCACCCTGATTTCCATCTCTGGGTCATATTCCTGCCTGTGCCTAGAAAATCCTGCCAGCTTTCTGCCAAGTCATCACCTTTTCCACATGCAAATCCCTCCTAAAGCCTCCCTTCTTCAGTACTGACCACATGAAATGATTCCTTCTTCTGAAATATCTGCATTTTTGTCAGGGCTGTGAGAGATGAGCCCTCTCTGAAGGAGCTGGGTGGTAGTTTCACTGTAACCATGGTTCTTTCTCCTCATTTCTGGTTTTGTTCAGGAAATAAGCTTGAGTTCAGGCATCATGTCAAGGGATTTTAGTTATTCTTGGGATGCCTTTTTGAATTCTGTATAAATAATGGGTGATTAAACAAAAATTTAAATCGATTCAGGGGTGCAATCTGCAGCTCAGAAGGAAACACCCAGTTGGTTTTAACATTCAGGAATGGGGAGGGAAAGTCAAATGGTGGTGGTGATTACCTGGAGAAACTGGTCTGGAGGGAGGTGACCTGGAATGAGGTGGGGTTTAAGGTTCTTTCCCACCTTTCAGTGATTTAGGAACACCAGGGGAGGATTTGCTTTGCTGGAAGCCACAGGGTGGATGAGGAACGGGATAAAACCCAAAATACTTTGGTTGGATCCCAGGAAGTTGCACCAGAGACCTCCTGAGGTCCTTCCCCACCTGATTTGGCTCAGAACCTTGGCTGGAGTCACAGAACTGATTAAATTCATCTCTTTTTTTCTCTTTGGACAATATTCCTGTATTTAAAGGCCCTGAAGTCTGCCCATGTCTGCTGTCTGCTTGTTTGATAAATATGCATTTTTCTCTTTACATGTATTATCTTTTATGGGATTATTTTTTTTTTCTTTTTAGTTACTGCTTGTGCTCCCTCTTTGAATTATTGGGCAACATATAATAACAACAATAATAGTAATAACAGTAATAATAATAATGATATGGATGTAAGAATGTCAGGTAGCAGAAATGTTCTACCAAAGCCTAAAGGTAGAATCAAAATCAAAATCAAAGAATCTCTGGTATTGATCCTATAGGAAAAGCTGTAGGTTTGGGGCTCCTCCAGGAAGAAACTCACCCAAATTTTCTCTTACCTGATCTATTTTAGCCTTTCCTACCAAAATCCCAACCTCTGGAGCTGCAGAAAGTGTCTTCTGCCCATTTTTATTTTTTGGCTGCTGGGATTATTGCTCTCTTTCCACACACAGTGATGGGGAAGAAGGGATCCCAAAATGAGATTACATCTGTCAGAAGGGATCCCAAAATGAGGTTACATTGTCATCTGTCACCTTTTTTTCTTTAATTTGTGACTTGCAGAAATCAGGCAACTCAATCTTGGCTCTTCAGCCTCTGCTTCCTGGTGCAAAATGCTCAGATTTGGCTTTCTGGGAGAATTCCACTGTGCAAATATCACTCCTCTGAGGCTTTAGGAGCTTTAGGAAACAGGTCTGGATCATGGAACATTTCTTCATTGTAAGAGCTGCCCTCAGAATGTATTTATAAGCTTTTTATTATTTTTTAAAAATTTTTATTTTACACCTGTAGAAGCTGGGAGCAAGGAGAAAAAGATTTGCCAGTGTTTAGCAGTGGATTCAGTCTCAGATAAAATCTAAGCCCTTAATTTAAAGCAAAAGCTGATGAGGAGTTTTCCACTAAGACATTTTTCTATTGAAAACCGTAATAGCTCAGTCAGTTAAATCCTGGGAGAGGTTTTTTTTTTTTAATATCTCCTTGCAAAGAAATGGAGAAGGAGTTCATTTGTGCTGAAGTTTTCAAAATTGCTGCAAGAAGCACAAATACTCGTGTGTCATCTCACGTGGTTTAGGATGATCCCAGAGCTTTGCAAACTTTCCAGGGGTGACTCCACTTCTGTAGGTGCAGAGGGTGCAAAGGGGAAAATGGAATGGGGAGGCAGGGAGTGGAAGGAATTAGAGGGGAGGAAGTAAATAATCCAGTTAACAGCTGAATTCAGTCATTAATAAAATGGTAAATAAAAGTCTGGTGTTCAATGCCAGTGTTGGGTGGGTGTTGTTTAATTTTGTGATAGAGAAACCCAAACTTTTGGAAAGGATATTCTGGGGTCTTCTGGGCCATCTGGTTTGGGGACAGTGCTCAGAGCAGCTCAGGCCAGGGGCTGGGTGACAAACCCTCGTTGTCCTGAGGTTGAAACCAAACTTGTTGTGGCTGCAGATGACAGGCTGAGCTCCCCAGAATCCCTGTTGTCCTTTCAGTGTGTGCTTCATCAACCAGGCTGTGATTAATTGCAGCAGGGCTGCTTTTAATTTGAAACAGAATCTCAGGCTGAGCTTTCCCTCGATGTACAGATCATCTGTGGGCTGGCTGTGCTGATTTGTAAAAATATGTATTTATGATACATAATATTATATATTTTAATTGTGTAAAAAGGGATAAATCCCTTTTTATCTGCATCAATTCAAATTGATGTATATATCAAATATACAAATTTTGATATGTATATCAAAATACAAATATATTTGTGTGTATCAAATACACCTATTTATCAAATTACCCCTATTTATCAAATATATCTATTTATCTATTTAATCAATACCTATCTACCCATATAAATAAACATTTGCTCTCTGATTCAGCCACAATCTCACCAATGCTTCTGCCACACGTGTCTGTGCTGGTGTGGAAGGTCCAGCTGGAGTCACAGAAGCTCCCTGTGAGTTCAGCTGCTTGTGGAACCCACTGGAATGTGCCTGATGTGTAATTTGGGTTCTGGTTTCCATTCCTCTTGTAAAAAACCCAGTGAGCATCACAATCAATGCCCATCTTTAGGGTGGATTAGTTCATGAAGGTGTCTGAAGTCACCTCCTCTTAAAATCAGCCTGGAATGTCACAGAAATGGAATTATTGTAGTAGTTCCTAAGGGTTTTATCTCCCGGTGTGCAGCCCGGGGTGTTGTGGGCTGTTGGTTTGCTCCCCTTTTCCTGGCGGGGCTGCTGAGCTGTGCCCTGCCCTTTCCTGCACAAAAGCAGGGATCTGTGGCCAGTCTCCCCTCCAGCCTCCCCAGGGAGCACATTTGCTGCCGGGGTCTGAGCCCTGAGCTCAGCTCTGCCGGCTGGGGGCTCGGAGCAGGGCTGCTGTGCATGCAGGGGTTCATTATGCCCGGTTAATTAGCTCTCTCCACGGAGCTGTGCTGAGCAGGGAGGGCACTGTCCCTCTGTGAGGTCACACCTTGAGTGCTGTGTCCCATTGGAGCCTCACTGCAAACAGGACCTGGAGGGGCTGGAGCGTGTCCAGGGCAGGCAACGGAGCTGGGGAAGGGGCTGGAGCTCCAGGAGGGGCTGAGGGAGCTGGGGAAGGGGCTGGAGCTCCAGGAGGGGCTGAGGAGCTGGGAAAGGGGCTGGAGCTCCAGGAGGGGCTGGGGGAGCTGGGAAAGGGGCTCAGCCTGGAGAAAAGGAGGCTCAGGGGGGACCTGGTGGCTCTGCACAAGTCCCTGCCAGGAGGGGACAGCCGGGGGGGTCGGGCTCTGCTCCCAGGGAACAGGGACAGGAGCAGAGGGAACGGCCTCAGGCTGGGCCAGGGGAGGTCAGGGTGGAATCAGCAGGAATTTCTCCATGGAAAAGGTGCTCAGGCCTTGGAAGTGCCCAGGGAGGTTTGGAGTGCCCATCCCTGGAGGTGTCCAAGGAATGCCTGGATGTGACACTCAGGGCTCTGGTGGGGATGGGTCACAGGTTGGACTGGATGATCTTGGAGGTTTTTTCCAACCTTAATGATTCCATGCATCGCTGGAGTGCCCAGACCCCAGAGGAACTGGCTCTGTCTCAGCTCTTAGACTTGGAACCTGCAGCTCAGGCTGGAAGGGATTGCTGGTTTAACTCTGGAGGTCCTGGGACCAGTGCTGGGACAGCTGGACAAAGCAGCTGTGACAAACCAACAACCTAAAACGCCCCAGGCTGCACACTGGGAGATAAAACCCTTAGGAACTACTACAATAATTCCATTTCTGTGACATTCCAGGCTGATTTTAAGAGGAGGTGACTTCAGACACCTTCATGAACTAATCCACCCTAAAGATGGGCATTGATTGTGATGCTCACTGGGTTTTTTACAAGAGGAATGGAAACAATAATTCAAATTCTCATCTCTCGCTGCTCTGGCCCCCATTGTAACATCAGTTCAGTTCAGTGGGATGTTTCACCACAGGCTCTAGCACAGGGATATTACAGTGGTTGCAAAGGAATGTACGATTTTCTGGAAAATTAAGGAATTCCTGTAAGTTGTGAATCTGTTCTTGGTGCTTTCTGTATGGATTTCAGTGAAGTCCAAACCTTGGGAAGTGATTCTGGCTTTAGGAAAAGACTGACAGACACTGGCAGCACGTGCAAACCAGAAACACAGATGAGGAACCTTGTGTCAGGATCTCTGTCAGGTACCATTTAAGCTGGGATGAGTCAATAGAATGAAATAGTTTGTGGGGAAAACTCACGATGGGAATGCTGGGCCAGATCCTGGGCTGGAAGCTGATTTAACAGCCAATAAATTGTTGGGAGCCTTTCGGGGAGCTCCCACGGATTTTTGGGTCAAACTCTTGCCAGCATGTGGGTTATCCTACCTGGGCTTATTGACAGTGGGGTTTTCACCCCTCTAAACAAGCAGCTGCTGGCAGAACTCAGCCCCTCAATGGCACAAAGCGAGCTCCCTGTGGCAACCTCAGTATTTTAACACTTCACCAAACCCTGGGTAATTCCTCCCAGCAGAGTGATTCCGTGCCCTGCAGGGCAGTGCTCCCAGCCTGGGCTGTGCCAGGAAAGGCCCTGTCAGGTCAACAGCTCTCGTTTCCTGTTGGGTTTTCCTGGAGAGTTGGGTCCCACTCTGGTTCAGGCTGCAGGAGCGCCCACGGGAGGAGCTTCAGGAACACCCCAGCCCATCCCCTGAGTTCCTGTGGCCCTGAGATGGGCTAATTCACTTCACACTTAAATGAGGAAGGGCTTTCTTGTTATTGTATTGAGTTTACTGAGTGCAGTGAGCTCAGGGATGGGGCTGGTTTGAGCAGAAGCCCCGGAGTACCACAAATATCCTTCCTTCCCTTTTGCAATTTCTTCTCGTGCTCTTCTGGTTCCCCTTGGCTCTGGATCTTCCGTATTCTTCAGAATTAAGAATTAGCCTTGTTGATTCATTTATAGATCAGTGCAGCCTGGTTTTAAAGGTGGAGAAGGAATGGAAAAAGCAGAATTTGCTCTTCATCAACTTGAATATCCCTTCTTTTGCTCTGATAAGCAGCTCAGCTATAACCAGAACAGCAGATATGGATACAACATAATAGTTAGGATATAATTTATATTCTTATTTTTAAAAAAAAAAGACAAAAAACCCTAGATAATTGATAATTAAGCTGTTTTGCAGTTATTTTATGGTTTAAAATAGGGTAGAAATGTGTCTGTTTTTTCTTGGCCATGGGCTCAGCCCTGATCCAGGAGCTGTGCACTTTTGCCAAGGGTTGGGATTGGAGCAGCTGGGGTCTGGATGTGGTGGCACTGCAGTGTTCCTCCCCTGTGGCCACAGCTGAATTCCTGAAAACAGCATTAAAAAAAAAAAAAAGGGATTTAGGCACCTGTCCTTAAAAATAAGACAATGCTTCTGTTCAGAAGATGGCATTAATTGGAGGCAGTTAATTCCCATGGTTTTCTAAGTTTTTTACTCTTTGTAGAAGCTGGGCTTAGTAAATCATCCTCTACTTGAGTAAACCACCCCCTAGTTGAGTAATTCACCCCCTGGTTGTGCTTGGCGCCTTCTACAGGTGTAGGAATAGAGATGAAAAGCCTTGGCTAGTTATGGGATGGGTCACAGGGACTGTGTGATCATTTTGCAGGTCACCTTCATTCCCTGTGGTGTTTTGTTCAGGCAGAGGTGACAGGCTGGAGCCTTCCCTGCCCCAGCTCCTGGGTGTCTGTCCAGTCCTTCTGTCCTGCTGTCCTGTGTTAATTTGGTTGGGAGCTCCTCCTGATGAGATCTCCATCCACAGTGTCCTGGGCTGCCTGTTAACTGGAATTGATCCCAGCCTCAGGTGCCCAAAGGGCTCAGAGTTCTCAAGGTCAGCTGCTCAAAGTGGCACAAGAAGCTCCTGCTGGACCCAGTGACCACAGCAGAGCATTTGTGAGGCCACTTGGACTTTTCTCCAGCCACAAAAGTATCAGTGGGGATTTTAAGGACAAAAAGTCACTGAAATTCCCCTGCACAAAGAGCCCAGGGGAAGGGAAAGACCCCTCTATCCCTGGCACTGCTCACTTCCCACTTTGCTGCTCAGGGCTCAGGACCCTTCAGCTGCAGGAGGTGGAAAGAAAACAAGCCCTGAAATGATATTTCCCTCTGCTTAAAAGGCAGAGAGAGGGGTTACCCACCCTGCTGTGCCTCCGAGTTGTCTCTATTTACACATTTGAAGTGCCCTTATTTGCTGCTGGCTGTTATTTTGGGTAGGTGCTGCCTTTTTTGTATTTCCCCAGAGGTAATTTCTGGATAAATGGGAAGCACTGCAGCATCTGTGGGAAGGAGCAGCTCCTGGATCCTGTTGGTGACACTTTGGTGGCCCTGCCTGCTGCCACCTGAAGGGCTCTTTAGCAGCACTCGTGTGTTGGGGACAGGGAGGGGGGACTTGGGCCCACAATATTGTGTCACAAAAGAGAAAAGCCCCGAGCCTAGAGCAGCTGTAATGGCATAACAGGATAAGTGCCAGGGAGGGACAGCAGGGTGCAATAGGTACTCAGCTGCCTCCGAGATGAGGCCTCTATATTTACCTGGATAGGAAAAAACCCCGGGAAATTGGGCCAGCATGGGGACAGTGACAGTGTCAGTGCTCCAGGAGGTGGCTGTGGGTGAAAACGCAGCAATCCCGGGTGTTCTGTAATAAATAATAACAATAATATCTGTGCTCAGGCCTGAAAGGCTTTGCCCAGCTCCGAGTGCTGCTGGGGCCTCTTTGGTGTTGGATTTCCTAATTCCTGCTCTCCTCCTGGCTCTCTAAAAGCCTCTGCCTGGTGTTTTGTGCTTTGTTATGTCTGGAGTGGAGAGCAGCTCTCATCTGCCTTTCTTTAGCCAAAAAAGCCCTGGATTTCAGCTGCTTGTAGGGCAGAGAAATGTGGGTGGATGGCCAAGGCTGTGCGTGGTGTTTCCCAAAGCTGGAAGAGTCCAGGGCCAGCTTGGAGCAACCTGGGACAGTGGGAGGTGTCCCTGCCCATGGCAAGGGTGGGATGAGGTGAGATTTCAGGTCCTTGCCAAGCCAAGGCAGTCTGGGATGGGGAAAGAGGAAATCAGAGAGGGGAAATCCCAACACTGCCTTCCTCATCCACCCCGCACACCCCGGCGCCCACAGGAGGGATTTACCTCTGCAGATTTCTCTCTGCAGGTGGCACAGATCTGGGCTTGGTGATGCTTTGGTGTTGAAGTGTAGAATCTTTCAGGCCAAGACACGACTTTCTGGCACTCATAACCATTTTTAAGCTGGGTTTTCTCTGCTGCTCTTTGATGTAGAGCCAGCTTTGCTCGTGGCTTTGTGGCTTATCTACGTTCCCTAATTTCACTTTTCGCCTCTTTGCTGACTGGGGTGAAGATCCTCCTGTTTAAGTGATGAGTCATTTTTACTTGGATGAAAATTTGCATTTCTTTTTTTTCCACAGGGGCACTGTGGAACAGGTTAAATGAACCATTTAGATGGTTGAGAGAGGGAGATGCCAGGGGAAGTGGAAATGTGTGCTCTGCTATTTTGTTCCTCTTTGCTTCAGATTGCTTTTATTCATTTAATTCCTGAGATGGGGATTGCTGAGTAGTGCCTCCCTCTGCATTGCTTCCCTTTCCTGGATTTCTTGGGCTGAATTGGTTGGAATTCATTGATGGATTTGAAATTGCTGTTTTCCCTATAGTGCTGTGCCATCTAATAGAAAAAAAATCCATGTTATAATTCCAGGAGTTGTCAAGGTGGACTGAACTGTTGAGCATGCACAGAAAGATGCACATAGGAGTCTGTAGGAATGAAAGATGTAGAGTTAAAAAGTAGAAAATGAAACTTTAAAATATATATTTTGTGAATTTTCTCAAGTGCGGCCAGTGGTTTTTAGGAGGAAAATCTAGTTTAAAAAATCCTGAAGTGTGAAACAAAATGAATTTTAGAGTGTTTCCAAGGGGCAGGGGATCTTTCCATAACTTTTGGGGGAAAAAAAAAGAGTTGTTTGTTTGTTTTTTTGCCATGATGTGCTGAAGTCACACAAGTTACAAAGGGAGGAGCAGGGGGGCATAAACTGACTTTACATCTGAAATAAGTAGGGGAGATTTGTTCTTATCCCAAATATCATCCCAAAAGACAATGCTACCACCTGCCAATTTGGCACGAGAGGTTGAAATAACTGAACCATTTTGAGCAGAGATGATTTGTAAAACCATCCCCAGGCCGAGTCTGTCCTGGAGAAAAAGAAGGACCTGTTGAAATATCACTTATTAGGAGTTTGCTGCTTTGCAGTTGTAGTTAATTCTGAGTAAATGGTGTATTAATAATTGGGTTAAACCAATTCTTCCCATGGAAATGTAGGTCCTTGCCTGGCCTATTTACTGGAATATCAGGGGCTGTCCTATTTTCCAGGTGTATCCCTCTCACAGGATGCACAAATCCTGTCTCACAAAAGGGAAACTGAGGCACGGAGGGGCGAGGTGGCCTGAAAAAGGACAAACAAGGCATTTTAGGGACTTGAAGGAGGAGCATTCCAAATTTTGGGCTCAGATTCCTCGTGGCACAGCCATTTGTTCTCCAACATCTGGATGGTCCCCGGTTATTGATGGATAATTCGGGTGGGGGTGAGCGCACACAGAGAAATGCACATTTCGGAGCTGGAATAGGCTGTGAGGGTGAGGGGGCGTTTTGGGAAGTGGGGTTTGTTATTAAACAGCCTCTCTGCGTGGGCACTCCGCGCGTGCCTCCCAAAACCCGGCCTCTCCTCGCTCTCCTCCCGTTTTTCAGCGCCGAAAGGGAGCGCGGATCGCGCCCATCCCTGCTCCAGCCGGACCGGCCGCACAAACCCCGCAGCTGCGGGAAGCCGGGCAGCGCTGCCGGGGCACCACACCAGGGCTCTCAGTCGGCTCCAGCCCTGTCTGAGCGCATTCGCAGCGATTTTCTCCCCGGGGAGGGCCGGCGCGGGGTTCTTGAGCAGGATCGATGCCCGCGGAGCCGGCGGGCGCGGCGCTCGCCGTTGACCCCGGCACCTCGGCGGGGCCGCCCGGCCCTCCGTGCGCTGCCGCCCGGCTTTGTCCTTGCTCCCGGTCAGCCCCCGTCGGGCTCAGCAGATGGCTTTTGTTCCCCGCAAAGGTCGCTCATCCGATTGTCCGGGGTTAGCGGGCGTGCCCCGTCCCGGCCCTGCCCGGCCAGACTCTGCCCCTCCTTCCCCCGGGCTGGGGACGCCAGAAGGAGCCTGATTCTTTCTTATTTATTTATTTATTTTTTTTTATTTATTCCTCCTCCTTCTCCCCAGGGCTCTGGCTGGGTTATTTCGGAAGCTGGTTTCTTTCTTCTGTGAAAGTAAGCCAGGGAAAATAATTTTTTTGGAGGGGTTTCTTGGGCAACACCTGGGTCCCACCTTGGCTAAATGAGCATCAATCCCTCCTCAGTTTTGATGTAAATCTGACTCACAACATCTAAATAAATTGGGGTTTTGGAGGGGATTTTTTTTTTTAATTTTCTGTGTGGTAGTGCATTACATCGACCTGCCAGAAGGGATGGGGGGAAAATTTAAGGACAATGACAAGGGTTTGTGTGGCAGCCTACAGGATTTGGATGTTTGATCCACTTCTCTGTGATGCCAGAATCTGCTGAAATCAGCATTCAAATCCAGAAAGACAAACCCCTGTAAACCAGGAATTGCACTCTTTCGTGGCCTTTAGGGCATTGGGGGACCTTGGGGCTGCACTGCTGCACATGAGAATTTGGGGATGCTGGAAAGGCAGGGATGTGGCAGCTGCAGGGTGTCCTGGAATGTCTGAGTGAGGATGTGGGTGTAGGGGCAGGTGCTGGGCAGCAGAGAGGGAGGGATGACTTGTGAGGCTGCAGCCTGGGGCAGGGAAAGCTGATCAATTCTTAATTGTCTCCTAATGACTTCAGAGTTCAAGGTTTTCCCTTGAATTCCAAGGTTTTGGCAGGATAATTTGAGACTGTTGCTCCTCGTGGGGTCCATGAAATCCAGGCCAGTCCAGGGGTTGGCTTCTCCCCCACCTGAGGAAGGACTGGGAAAGTTTCTGCCCTGTTCTCTCTGTGTGCTACATTGTTGTTTCTCTCTCCAAAATTAAGAAAAAGAAGAACGGATGTGATTTCTGCACCAGCCCCCCCCAGCCAGGCTGTTTGTCAGCATTTTGCTATTTTATTGGAATTTGCAGAACCTGAATCAGGTCCACAAGAGCTGCTCAGAGGCCCATTCTTTTCCATTATTATTCCTTGTTGTTCCAGTGCTACTTTTTCTCAGGAACTAATATTTTTTTCCCTTTTAATTTAGTGTGGTTTCACTTAAACCCACACTTTTCCTCCTAAAACCACCATAAATTACTCTGTTACCACCTCGCCTCACTGACTGCAGCTTTGTTCACATGGGATTCTTGGAAAGGAGGGGATTTTTTTTTTTTTTCCCCTGTCACCAGTGGGAACTGGAGTGGGGAAAGGGCAAATTTAAATTAATAAAAAAAAATCTGTTGAAGGAAAACTGCTTCTGGTGCTGAAGTCACCTTTTGGTCAGTCCTGTATGTGATCCCCCTCTTCTGGTTGTCTGCGGAATTGGATCCGGAGGGAAGTGGGGACGAGCACAGACAATGGGATTCGGGCAAATCCCATCATTTTCATTTTGCCGGTTGAAAGGGCTGTTCGGAACGAGGAGCAGGATGCGATTCTGCTGTGTTTTGGATCCAGCCTGGTGTGAGATGTGCTCTGTGCGGAGCTCGCCCCAGCTGTGTTTGACCTGACTCTATTTTTAGTGTCTCTTGCAGCCAGGGGGGCTGGTTTGTGCCTGGGAGAGGTCAAGGTGTGAAATGTGAAATGCTGCCCGCCTGCTTTGGTCGGGCTTTACGTTTTATTTGTCTGCAAAAAAATCCTGGTGGGAAGGAGGCAGTTTTAGAGCCAATCCCAGGATACCCTCAGGAGGGGCTGTGTGAGGCAGGAGCAGAAAAATAAGCAAGAAAAAAAAAATCCCCTCAGGTGCTGTGGATGGTCCTGGTTGCAAAGAGCAGATCTGTGAAGGAATGTGGGGTGAGGAAGTGAGATGGAACATCAGGTTTGGAACCCCTGGGCTGGAATTACTGCAGGATTTTTCTGGCTGTAGGAGCAGAGATTTTATTTCAAAACAATTTCAAAGCCATTTTTACATCCATGTCCCAGCTCCATCTTCCAGTAACTGAGTCTGATCATAAAGGTCATTAAGCACAAACGTGTTCCTGACTAATTGTGTGCCATTTGCCATCTTGCTCCGTGGTATTCCTTTCCTTTTTGCAGCAGGAGCCACACTGGAGTTCATAACCTCTACCCAGATGTTTTAGAGGAGGCAGGAAAATATTCTGGGGAAGGTGTTAAGTTACAGACTGGGGTTGGATGGGAGAGAGAACTGAAATCTGTGAGAGATCTCATAATTCCCTCCCCTCTCAGCTTAAGGAGGCAGCATTCCCTTCCTGCTACCCATCCTTTCCAGGGAGAACCATGAGCTGAAGAGTTTTCCCTCTTCTTTTGTCCTTCCTGGCCCCAATTTACTGCAGTTCCTGGTGCTAGAGATTCAATGTGGATGTTGGACGCACTGCTGAGTGTAAAACAAGCCAGGGAATCTTCCTGGAGTTCAGATTCTTCTGGAATAGAAAAGTCTCGCCCATTTATCAGGGCTGTAGGAAATGCTGACCCTGAAATGGGGATGGAAGGAGGCTTCTCCTGGCCCTCTGTGCGTGCTCCTGGAGCTCAGGGAGGTGTCAGACAGGAGCTGCTTTCACAGTTGTGCCAACTGGGGGAGACACATTTTCCTTAATGCAGTGGGAGATGAGTTTTGAGATGTGTGAGCGCCAAAGCATCCAGAGCACTGCGAGGTGACTTTGTCCCTTGTGCCCAACAAAAGTGTCCTCTGGGCCTTGGGCGGGAGGAATCAGCTCCAGGTTGATAAATGGTTTGGGTGATGATGTCATGAGTGTGCTTGAAATCACCTCACCCCTCTGCTTCTCCCTCTCCCTTCCCCTTTCTGTGCCCAGCAAAACAAATATAAACAACAAAAAAATAACAATAAATAACAAAATCTGGGCCAAAAGGTGCCTCTGGGAAACGCCACCAGGCCAGGAGCACCCGTGTCACCCTCAGAGCTGGACCTGCTGCTCTTCAACCAGTGCCCGACGCCTTCTGGGGAAGGAGCTTGGGAAGGGGCCAGCCCAGACCTGCTGCACCCCGGACTCTGCCCCTGCAGCCCCACCTCCCTTTCTGCTGGGAGCTTTCTGAGGAGGAATAAATCCCCCTGGCCGTGTGCTGGATGCAGAATTGATCAGACTGCGGGAGCCGGGGGATCAGTCGGGCGTCGGGAGCGGCCGGGCCCGCGTGGGCAGCGGCAGCCCGGGCTGTGCCCTGGGTCTGTTTGGCCCCTGTCCCTGCTCCCTCCTGCTGCCCCCGCCTGTGGGTGCCACTGGAAAAGGAATTTTTGTATGAAATCCAAAGGTGAAGCGTGGCGTTGGGCGGCTCCGAGCCGTCTGTCCTGTCAGGGCTCCTGTTGGAGGGATGGGCCGGGTGTTTGGGGTTGCTCATTGGTAAAAAAACCCACAGGAATTGCACTGAAGATGTTCCCCTCTGCGTGAGGGAACGTTTCCTTTGTTTTCCCTACAAAACCCATCAGGTTCTCTTCCCCTGATGGAGAAATGGGAGTTGCACGTGTGCTGCACACGTTTTCCAGCCACCCAAGAGCCACATCCTGCCAAGGTGCTGAATCATTCCCCAAAAAACCCCCCCAGGCACCTGCAACATCCCCCATCCCACACGGAGACAATTCCAGCTTCCCAGAGCCGGGGGTGTCTTCTAAACCCACCCAATGCAGTGAGAAAAGAAAGCAACAGATGCTGAGTCATCACCCAGCGCTTTTGTAGCGCCGTGTTCACCCCAAAAAGCTGGAATTGGGTGGGATTTCCTTCACCTGGGAAGCAGGAGAGGATAGGAGGGCATGGGAAAAAAGAAGAAAAGGAAAAGGGAGCAGAGTTAAAGTGGTTTTGGTAACCTGTGTATGATTTTCAGCACTGCTTTGGTTTTGAGTGTATATATATATTTGTATGTATCTATTTTTATTGGTTTTCTGGTTTGTTTTTTTTTTTTTCATTTTAATCTGTCTCAGTTACTGCTTTTTGTTTTGTTTTTCTCCTCCTTTTCCATTTTGCTGCAGTCTGCAGGCAGCTCCTCAGCCATGGCACAATCGTGTAAAGTGCTCGGAAGTTAAAAGCAAAAAGAGATTACATTGTCCTCCTCCTTTATTTCACGGATGCTCACAGTCCCTTGAAGGAACCACCGAGGATTTTTGGAAGGGATTCAACTCCCGGCCTGCAAACGGGGCTCTTTGGCTTCCCGAGGGCCGAGCTGCATCTTCCTTTTCTTATTTCAACCTCACACCTCTGCTTTGAGATCATGACAAAGCCCCACGAACCCCTCTCCTCTCCCCGAGGAATCAATCAACCCCAACTAATACTTTAATGACTCCTTTTCCTACCGGGGAAACAAATTCAGGAGCACACACACACATGCATGAACAAAAAAAAATTCTATTTTTTTTTGTTATTTTTTTTTTTTAAAAAGGAGCTAGAGGCTGAGGAGGACCTCGTCTGGTCAATGAAAGAAAGAGACGGATGTCTGGTGCCATGGCAATGGAGCAGGGATTACTTTGCACTGGAAAATAGGTTCTTTTTTTTTTTTTTCTCTTTTTTTTTTCCTATTCCAGTTTTTTTTTTTTTTCTCTCAGGCAGCTAAGAGTTGTCACCGAGTCTGAGAGG
The DNA here is from genome assembly GCA_013400495.1 of Nicator chloris. Classification (NCBI taxonomy): domain Eukaryota; kingdom Metazoa; phylum Chordata; class Aves; order Passeriformes; family Pycnonotidae; genus Nicator; species Nicator chloris. The sequence continues at coordinate 8,628 of WAAE01020252.1, read as the reverse complement.
CCCATTTAGAGGAAAACGAGCCTGTGAGGAGAATTGAATGCTTGCTTTCAGCGGCTGCTGCTTGAACAGTCTGCTTTGCTTTTCGGGCAAGGCAGGATGCAAACACCCAGATTTGTTTGGAGCGCTTTCCCAATCCCTGTGTGTGTGCATGTGTGTGTGGAGAGAGCCATAAAAATCCCAGCAAACCGGGAGGAACACGCATTAATAACAAAACTGCATTTCAGTGCAAAAGCTCTTTATCCTGGCTATGGTTCCATGAGAATTTCTCACTTGCTTGTCTGATTTTTGGGGTGTATTTAGCATTTTCTTGCCATTAGGCTGGATTTTGACCAAGATTAACTCGTTCCATTGAAGGCAAGTCAAGACATTTTGTGATCAAAGGTATTTTTTTTGTGGAAAAGGCCGATTTGTAGAGATTCTTCACTGGGAGCATTTTCCTTCTGTGCTGCTTCCTCCCTATCCCCAACTCTGAATGTTTTGGGGTTGTTTGTTGGTTTGACTTTGTTTTTTGGGGTTTATTTGGGTTTTGGTTTGTTTGTTTGTTTGTTTTTGTTTTGTTTTGTTTTGTTTTTTAACAAGTCACTAAGTTTCAACCTGAGGAAAATATTTTGGTCAAGACTCCATTTTTTTGGAAAATTCATTTTATTTAACAATTGGCCAATGTGAGCAAACCAAAGGGATGCTATTTTCAAGCAGGGTTTTTTTTTTTTTAGCTGCCTTTTTGAATTTCTGAACTTTTAAAGTATTTTTTGGCTGGGTTTTTTTTTTCTTTTTTTTGTTACCTCTTGGGGTGAAGGAAAGTCTTCTTGCCTGTCTGCCAGCCAAGAGATTAAGGTGTTCTCTGATCTGTGAATCATCCACCCACCAGGCTCCAGGCAAGCAGATACCAAGTAGATTATTTAAAGCAGGTAAAATGGAATAAAAGATCTTTCTGTGACTTTGCTGGGCTTGGCCAGGGAGTCCCAGGTGACACCTGGGGCACTTCTTGGTGAATTCCCCTCAATTTCCCACCCCAGAATGTTCCTTGCCATCACACGTGGGGCAAAATGGGATTTTTCAGTGCTTTGAGCTTTCCCACATGGATTTGGGTTGATTTCTCCCATTTTAAGGACCAGGAAGTGTATTAATGTTGCAGTCTGGGTCGTTTAAACACACATTTCACTGACATCAACAATGCTGCAAGTTGCGAAATATTTATGGATGTTCTAAGGTGCTGTTGCTTTTCCCCATGGTAAAACTGCCTTAATAAATGGGCCAAAATATGTTTTTAAGGCATGTTAATCTTGCTCTGTATGTGCCCTGCCTTTTGCATGGCAGGGCCACAGGAAAGCCTTGAAATGCTGAAATTTTTCGTGCTCTCTGTCCTTTCTGGGCTGAGTCGATGTTCTGAGCTCTGTTGTTGTAAATGGAATGTGTCTCCTTTCTCCTGTCTGCAGTGAAAAATAGCTCCTCTCTTTGATCTTCCCCTCATTTACTAAAGGGTAACCAAAAATAATCCCCCTTTTTTTTTTTATGTTGGGGGGTAGGAGGTGAAATGTGCCAGGATTAAAAAAAAAATAAATGTGACCCTCCTTTTCAGCGATTACGAACTGTGAAACAGAAAATCTCTGTCCAGGTAAAAAATTTGAGTTGTCATAGCAACAGCAGGATGGCTATTTATTTTTGGATTTCCATTTTCACTGATTTATTTAACACATTGACAATCCATTTATAATGAAGAGGAATTCAAGAGGGTTTTTGTTTCTGCCTGGGTTTATACCGAGCCAAGGTTGGGTTACTTTTCACCAGAGAAAATAAGCAAAGATAAAAGAGGTAAATAAAAAGGAAACCTTGTGGCTTTCGGGGGCTTTTCTTGTAGGCAAATATGGGCTCACAGGAGAGTGAAATCATGACTGACTTGTTTATTTTGTCTTTTAGTGCTGTAAAACAGAACAAAGCTTGGAGTGCAGGGCAGCTGCGAGGCACAGGAGCCACAGATGCTCACCTCCACCTGCCCTCACTCCGTGCCCAGGCTGCCAGGGAGAGCTCAGCAGAGCCTTTGGAGGTGATTCCTCCACTCCATCTCCCTGCAGGAGCCAGGGGGAGCCCCCAGGGCAGGGATAAAATCCATATTTCTCCTTTGGGTGGTGATCTCTGTGCTCTCAGAGCTCCCTCGGGCTCAGCTGTGCCTGCTCCCTGCAGTGTTTCTGTATGACCGAGCCCTGCTCCAAGGCTTGGGAGGATCTGCTGGAGTCTGGGCAGCCCAGGCACTCGTTCTGCCTGGGTCCCAAAATTATCTAACTGGTCTTGCCTCATTTTGGGCCGTTTGTGCCCCAATGGGCTGTGCTTTGTTCTCAGGAGGGGATGGTTTGCCAGGCCAGGACTCGCTCAGCCAGGGGAGGTGTCTGGGAGGTTTTGTGCCTAAAGGTTTGAGCCATCCCTGGATCCAGCTCTGCATCCAGGCACCCACAAAGCCAGAGGTGCCTGGGGATTTTCCTGCTTCCCAGCAGCGTGAGAGCACTTGGACAGCAGGGAAATGCAGCCAAACACCCAGGAAATCCCTGGAATTTAGGAATTCTTGTGTACCTTCCTCCCTGGAGATTCCATTTCTGTGCACGCCTTTGCCATCACATTTACCTGCCACAATGAAGCCAAAGCTTCAGAGTTTGGTGACTCGGAAATCTTGGAAGATTGGGAAGTTTGGGGCAGGTTGTGCAGGAGGGAGAGGTGGAATCCAAGTGGAATAACCCAGGGAGAGCAAACCCAGCAGATTCCTGCTGCAGAACCTGTCTGGGAGTGTGGAGGTGAAGCAAATCTCTGCCTGGGTTTTCTCCCAGCCTCGTGTCCCTGCAACTGCCCTGCAGAGTGGCTCCTCTCTGGGATTTGTTTCCTGGGATGGATTTGGGTGACTGAGGTGGATGGCTTTAAAAGAACTCAGGGAAAATTGTGAGATACTGGGGGAAATCTCCAACCATTTTCTCCCGTTATTTCTGGCTGTGGCATCAATCCTGGCTGGTTCTCAGGACAGGAGGGCAGCACCTGCCCAAAGTGTCGCACTTTTTGAGGCCAACACTGTTAATTTGTGAAGCATGGGCTTGGGCTTGGTTTTGAACGGGGAACTCCAGGAAAAGGTGAGGTTAGGGGGAAAATAAATAAATATATATATATATATGAAATCAAGTGTTATTTCTGGCTGGGATCTTGAGCCTGGAGGGAGGAGTGTCCATCAGCACTTCCCCCTTTTCTCCTGGCGGAGCATCCAGCTTGCAAATTGTCTTTTGGGGGCTGGCATTTGTGGTGGGGGGGAAGGGTGGGAAAACCCAAGGAATCAACTTCCAGACATAAATACAATATGGACAAGTCATAAACATTATTAAAGCAAGTCTATCCCTGCAGGGCAGGTTTTTTTGCTCATAATGCTTTCCTGATTGCGCTTCCGCAGCGGCGGGGCAGTGAATAGCGGGCTGATTATCCACGGCCGCGCTCTCCAGCGGCGGAAAACTGCTCCCTTTGTGTGCCGGGGGGAGCTCCGCATCTTTACTGCCGGGACCTGCCCCTCGGCCCCGCTGCACATCCGCCAGCCCAGGCTGGCCAGGGGGGGTCTGGTGGGGCTCTCCTCGTGTCCCCCCGTTACCCCCAAACCCGCCCCTGAAATGTGCAGGGCAAGAAAAACGGGCCCAGGGGTGGGGGCACAGCCTGGGCTGAGCCGCCAAACGCTTTGGGGAGTGGGGATGATGATGATGATGATATAATAATAATAATTAAAATTATTATTATTATTATTATTATTTCCCCCTGTATTCTGCCTTTGCAGCGACAGCTCCCATCCGCTGTCGGGTGGCAGAAATACGTGATGTGTGGTATGTGATGTGTGATGTGTGATATGTGATATGATATTTGTGATATGTGATATGTGATATGTGATATGTGATATGATATTTGTGATATGTGATATATATGACAATGATGAAAATTATTATTATTATTATTATTTTCCCCTATATTCTGCCTTTGCAGCAACAGCTCCCATCCACTGTTGGATGGCACAAGTGATGTGTGATATGTGATATGTGATATGTGATATGTGATATGATATTTGTGAAATGTGAAATATATGACAATGAAGAATATTATTATTATTTTCCCCTGTAT
>WAAE01020251.1:0-32891 GCA_013400495.1 Nicator chloris | reverse complement strand
ATGGGGTTTTTTCTCTTCTCTTTGTAACATGGCTCTAGCTGCTATGGTTGCTTAGAAAAATTTCACAAGTGTGAAATGAATGTAACCTATGCTGAGTTAACAGCGTGCAGTGCCAAGAGAAGTGTTAGGAGAAGCTTTGAGCACATCATTCAGAGGCTGATGTGGGATTCAAATCCATCTGCAGATGCCTTATAAGCAGTCAAGGATTTTGCCCAGCTGTATGCTGAAGCAGCAACCTGGGTGCAATAAGAACTTTAATATGTTCTATAACTTCAAGTAGTTAAATAACTACAAATATAACTCTAATAGGAATAGTATTGAGCAGATGTTAAAATTTAAACAGCCTTTTTTATCACATCAAAGAAGAATGAGTCATTATGACAAATTTTGACTATTTGCATGACAGATTAACTCAAAGTAAACACAGGCTGTGGGAAGTAGGGTGAGCTGTAGAAAAAGCACTGTTCAACCTATGTCACCTGTAGGTTCTGCAAAGGTCAGAGCAAGATCTTCATTCTATACTTGATAAGTGCAACAAGTAGATCCCCATGATAATTGATGTGTAACCTTTCAACAGCTTGATGAACAGGAGAAATTGCATAGAACCAAGAATGTAAATAATTAATAAATCCACTGAGGGGTAAACCAAGGAAATTGAGAGAGGAAAGAGAAATAGCCCAAAGCAGAAGTCCAAGCAAAAGGAAAGAGTGTCCCTGAGCTCTGTTGGGTAGTCATGTGCAGTGTTTGGTCACAGAGGTCCAAGAACTGGGAGAGTCAAGGAAAAATTTGGGTGCAGCAGGTATAGGGTGAGATCTGGAATAATCATCATCTTTTTTTTTTTTTTTTTACAAAGGGCTGGAGGTAAAGAAATAAATATTATTACTCATATAACAAGTGTTTTTAGATGCTTCATGTTTACCATGAAGCTTCCTTTAACATCAAAGTGATCTCTGGCTGACCCAGTAATGCTGAATATTTCATTCTTTTAGGAGTCCCAAATCATTAAACAAAATGAACAGGCAGCTTTCACCCCACAGTACCATAAGAGTTTCAGAGATGTGCTTTACACAGTGGTGAACAGATTGGATGGGAGAGTAGTGATGCTAAAAGCTACATCAATGAAATCAATTTCCTTTATAAGAATAATAAGTATCCTTTTGCAAGCAGCATGAGCTGCATTGAATGGCCCTTGTCTCAGAGAAAACATATTACACTTCACCAACCTCAGACAAGTCGTGTTACAGTAATGGGTAAGAAAGGCAGCTCCCTGAGGCCTGGCACCTTGCTCTAGAGGGGACATTCCAATGCTCTGTACCACGTGCCCAGTGCTGCAAATGCAATGCAGCAAATCCTTCTTTTTACACCAAAGAGCTAAGACATGAATACATTTCAATAGCACATTCAAGGGCAAGGGAAGGCATCTTAGTCAGGACTCTGAAGTGCATTATCAAAGACATTCAACTACATCATTCAATGCCTTTAGGTTAGAACAAAAATTTCTATTTACAACAAATAAAAAATTGCTAAAAAGAACACTTTGAGAAAATTTGGGATCCATTTGTAAAATAATAGAAATAAAACTGAGAAGCCATTCAGTGGCAGAACTCTGATGATGCTGACTAGAAAAAGCTGCTTGTTTATCTACAGCTTCAAAATGTTAGTCTGTATGCGACCACTTTTATCTTTCCTTAAGGAGTAGTAAGGAACAAAGAGAGATGTTCAGTCAGTGTGCCAATGTACCGATTTGACTTTCAAGGTTTTGATAAACTGAGTAAGCGGGATGCTTGAGAGATGCCAACCCATGTCTAACTATAGGTATATAAATCTATACTTTTATATGTTTTGTTTTTCATCAGACATCAACAAAAGAAACTGGGAACAGGAGAACATCGAGGAGTACCAGGACTCCGCAGTTCAACCAGCATTATCCCATGTTACATGGGGAATCTGTGAAACTGAAAGTGATTTTATATATGGAGAAGTGGAGAATCGATTAGATTTACTTCACATCATCTTTAACAGGTAAAAATACAGAGAAAAAATCCTATGTGTGCAAGAGTACATAATACAACAGATGTTGATGATGCTACAGGAGGAATGAGTTTGTGCAGGAAGTTTCCAAAAGTATTCAGATCTTCAGAAACTAAAAAGCACAAAAATACGCCTGATGGAAATATCACTTTTTTTGTCTGTATGTATTCTGAGGAGCCTATATATCACCTAAGTTAGGCTTTTGAGATTCTTGGAAAAACCAATTCTGGGAAATCTGGGTACATAATTTTTAATACATTGCCAGAATATTCAGTTCTTTTACCTCTAGGTATGCACATTAGCTACTCTGAACAGTTTTGCAGTAGAGCCTTTTTCCTCAGCTGGCTGTTTTAGGCCATCTTTTTAAACAAGAGGTTGTACTGAGGCACCTCAAACTGTTAAGTTTAAATCTCACCTCATCAAGAGTGCTTTTCCCAGATCATAGAACCATCAAACAGTTAGGGTTGGAAGGGACATTAAAGATCATCTAGTTCCAACTCCCTGCCTTGGGCAGGGACACAAAATGGCAATTTTCAGTATCTTCAAGATCTGAAGTACTTTTTCTTTCCTGGAGTCTCAAAGTACACCAGCTGCCTGCTTTTTAAAATGTATTGCAGATGAATTCCCTTTTTGATGCATTGACTTTTTTTGCAACTCTATAATAAGTAAGACATGGGAGTATGCAAAGGCACAATACTTATACCTATTACAGCAGAAAAATGATGCTTTCTTTATCAGAGTCCAATATCACCTCTGCTTGATACTGATATATTACTCTTTACTGGCGGCTAAGCAGCATAGTTTAGAGCATCTTAAAAATATGGTTACACAATTTTGATCCATCCTGCACTGTAATTTATCACGTAACTTCACTTAATTTTAACTTGCCCTATGCTCAGGACCATGGCTTTTTTTCATTATTTTCACTCTGTAATTCCATTACTTTCAATATTTTTCCATGACAAATACTATGACACGCACTCAGTCCTAGTTATACTTTAGTAGCTATTCACTGGCATTCTGTGCTGTATATTTTAACAATCAGTTTAAAGCCAGGTTAACTGCATATTGATTCCTTCATCCACCAGAAGCCAATCAAACAACAGTATTTTTCATTTCTGAATATGACATAATGCATTAAAAAGACATTTCTAACACTTAACCCTAAACTGCTGTAATTTCTAATTACAGTAAAGTCAAGTAATCTGAGTAATTGTAAATGTCACATAACTAAATGCCTGCAGGATCCCCATCAACAGTAGGTAGTCTTTTGGCATTTCATTTCTTGAAACCTTAAGCTCTTGAAACTGAAGTTATACCTCTAAGTTACCTATAGTTTTAACATGCAAGTTCTCTGTATTTTCTTATGATAAACTATGAATTAAATTGTTATGAATTTTATTAAATCACTTCATTCTTTAACTCTTCTCATGTTTTTAAAGCTTTTCATGCTTTTGGGATTTGGGGTTTTTCTGGGTTTTCTGTGAATATAACGGACAATATCCTTTCCTGCCTTTGTCAGACCTGACCTGCTAGCTTAAAAAGCATGGTCACTTCTCCCTGAATTTTTCCATGACAAGTTAGAGGCTTGGCATAACACTCAATTATTAAATAGACATAGAGGGCTGGAAAGCCACTGTACAAGTAATACGTCCCTAGAGTTATCTCTGTTTCTCTTCTTTAAGCAACTGGAATTTCATGGAGACTATAGGCCAAGCATTTTATGTTCTCCTGTTTGTTTGGGTACCATGGATCTGTTCTAAATTTTGGAGAATGGAAAAAGAACGTCTATATGCAATGATGATGAATAAACACTACCAGAGACACTCTTTCATTTGAAGTACAAGGAAACTTTCAAGTACTAACAAAGTAAGAGGGGAGCAATTTAAGAGTTAATTAAAAGTCAAAAATAATCTTGAATGCACATCCTCCAATGCCACCTTTTATTCACTGAGGTGAAGGCCCAGGTTTAGCAGATGGAAGTTCTCTGGATGGTGGCATGCTGCTGTTCCTGCAGCATTTCCCCCTGTGGCATCAGCACCATGCTTGTGTGAGAACAGCACATTTGCAAGTAGCAAAGAACCCAAGGGAGCTGACCAAGAGGGCAAGTAGGGCACGTCTGACTCTAACAGAAGTCTGTGTTTGGGCCCTTTTTGCTGAGAGCTGATGTCACAAAACCAGCTTCTCCTGATAAAGGAAGAAACAGCATCCCAAATACACTTCAGTCATACCTTTTGGACTAATTTCACAGATGCTTTTATAACTAAACGATATGAACAACTCCAACAGGATAAAAAATAACATCCATGCAGCACATGGAAAAGTGAAAATCTGACAGCGCAGGATCAATTCTGCCACTGTAGGGAGCCCAAGTAGTAACATTCACTACATTAAATGCTGCTGACAAAGATTTGTTTACTCTGTCAGAAGCTCAGTTGATGTACAGAAGGCCATATTTTCTGCATTACCATCTGTCAGCATGTGCTGTAGCCTTCCAGCAGCTGGGAAGGTACAATAGGCATTACCTTGTCCTGAGTTTGTCACAAATTTTGGCAAGACCATTTAAAAATCATTTCAGTGCTATGAAATTGTAAGCATGAACAACATAATCAGCTCAAGTGCTTCAGAAAACACATAAATTAATGAAAAGGCAAAAAAAAAAATTAAAGGTATAAAATTTGAACTTCAGAAAGGCTGACATTAATTCTGAGGCCTGCATAAGTTTGAATAAATTTTCACAGTAATGAGAATTGGGCAGTTGGATTTTTAATGGTTTTGCAAGCATCTTTCTTTTACTAACTGTGGAAAAACACAAATGTGGTTTCTGCTTAGTTCAGTGCATTGTATCAGCATGTCAGAATTCATTGTCAGATGCATCAAAATAATGTCACGTGGCCAGCCAGCACAAATCAATTTAGTTACAACGAAGAGAATACATTTATTCCAGTTATTTTCAACAAGATACCCAGTCCCCCTCGTTGCTTCTTGTTGCAAACCTAAGACACAGTGATGAACTCAGTGTAGCAAAAACCAGAAAAAAGCTCACAGGTATGTTCTGCAAAGGAAAGAGAGAGCCAGAAGCATTGGAAGGGCTCCGTACTCCCTCTACTGTTCTCTCCTATTTAAGACATGGCCATGCCACAACAAGCAATGATTTTACTGATAAACTGCAGGTCCCTCTTGAATGCCTCTGTAATCGGTGTAAAATACACCTGTTCCTGGCCATGAGCTAACTGATTTCGTGTTCCTTCTCTAGGCTTGAATCCCAAATGACTGCTGATATCCAAACAATCCTGCAGCTTCTGCAAAGGCAGTCAGCACTCATTCCACCTGCCTACAGCATGGTGACAGCAAGTGCAGATTATCCAGAGCCAGCAGTCCGGGTCATACAAAAGCTTCAGCCTGCAGCATCAATTAAAACAGACAGAAGTTTCAGTCCTTCATCTCAGGTAAGGACATTTCCAATAAACTCAAAAGAGGTTTCCTAGTCTTTTTATCTTTTGAGGAAGAAATGCCTACCCATCTAGGTGCTGGTTCACTAGTTTAAGGAATATGAAATTATTATTTTGACCTAGCATCTCCACAGAAGGCTTAGACACCACAGTTTCAGAGGTGACATTTTCTATGAGGGTAGTAGAGATTCATACAATGATCTTATAATCAGACAGATTTACTTTTTTGTCATTTTTTTTTTCACAAAAGTTAGCAGAAAAGGAATTCAAGTGGTTAGAATGCTCAGAATTATACAATTCTGGAGTTATGCTCTAAAACAGAACTTCATATTCAAGAATGTTGAGATCCATACTCTTAGACCAGGTCTTGAGAGTAATCAGTCCTTTAGAAAGGGCTGCTTATATGTGTATCTTGATGTCATATTAGCAAGTCTGAGGGGAGGAAAAGATACCCAGACTTCTACAATTAATCAGCAGAATTGCATTCAATTACATTAAATCAAATGTAGTGCCACGTAAAAAATATTTTGGTACACTGTTTAATTTTCAAAAATGATTTTCCATCAACCATCTGAATGTGCTAATTTTGAACAGAACAAGGGCCTGGAAGGGATGGTAATTGCTACCATCTTGTTTTTTCTCTTACCTTGCAGTGTCCTGAAATTTCAGACGTTGAAAAACCGAAACTTAAACCCAAAGAATCCTTCTCAAGTGGAGTGCATCTGAACACAGCCTCAGAAGACAACCTGGCTTCTTTTTTAGACCAAGAACATGACCAGTCTGTAGAGCGTCCCCCACAGCCTTGTAAAACTTCTTTCCCGCCAATTAGGCACCCTTCCTTGCCAGAATCTTCACTAAGCACTGTAGGAATCTTGAGTCTTCATAGGCATGTTTCTGATCCTGGTCTTCCTGGGAAATAGTACTTTTATACTATTACATCACATAAAAATGTAAGTGCTTTTAATGGCTGTTTCTCCTTTTTTTTTTTTTTTTTTGTATTTAAATCCTCTATACTTGACTCAGGGGCTACAAGGAATATACCATTATATGCAAAAGTACTGTATATTTTCCTAAATCTGAAGCTTGTACGGTAAAGTTGAGCAGTTCTGATGTAAATATATATATATACACACACTGTATGTTCCAAATGTAAAACTGCCAGCATTCTCAAGGCACCTTATATTTTTATTTTTTTTAAATAACATGCATGTTCTGAAATTACAGTTTACGTTGCATGGAGATTACAAATTACAGCTGTCATGGAAATAGTATTTTATTGTGGATATGTCTTCAGAGCAAATAGGAGACCAATAACAATAATTCACATAGAAAAACTCCTACCTGACCAAGCTAAAATTCAAGAAAAATGCTCTTCTAGCTCACTTTTGAAAACTGACTTATCTTTCTTGTAGTGAGCTTTTTCTAATAAATCACAATGAGTCTGAATCTAAAGAAAGAATAAGGTAACCAAGTCTTCTGGGCTTGAAACAATTAGGACAGAGAAAACAGCCTCCTTCCAAACTAGTTGAAGTAGGGCAGTATATTACCAGAGAGAAAAACTGCCATATGGTGGAAAGTATCACCATAGGTCACATCAACAAAACTGCATTAAATGGAATCATTTGTTTCCACCACATATTGGTTTTTGGGTTTTGTATTGTTATTTTTTTTTAATTGCATCATAGAATTCAGCTGTGATGAGCAGACAGGTACTCTTCATCTGTCACACAAACATAATCAAATGCAATAAATCTAATTTCTATGTAATGCAGAAGACTGTGTTCCTTTTGTTCAATACAAATTATTAACAATCTGTTCTAATTTAAAAATATTTTACACATTTCTGTCTTATAATTATTAGGGTGGCTGTTTGCAGTTACCTCTTTGTACTGAGCAGCCCCTCTACAATGCTCATACACACACACCTCGCACGCACTCCTGGACGTGTGCATGTGTGTATTTTATAGATGTACATAGGTGTGTATGTATGTGTATGTGTATATATATTTATATACACACATACACACAAGTATGTGTATATACCTACACTTACATGTAGGAGTATAGATATAGAGCTATATATATATATATGTATATATGTAAAATCACTTTCAGGAACAATTGTAAACTTTCTTATTACAAAATGAGTAAGCTTAGCTTGTGTCCAAAGCTGACTACATTAGAATAAAATGATCTAAGGTCTGTAGGCTTTAAATACAGTATGTACTGTATGTGCATAATGCTTTGTGAATACTTAGATTTAATTTTATTAAAATATTATTCTGCTTCAACTGTCGTGTTTATTTTAGAAGGAAATGCCCTTTTTATTACTACTTTCAAATATTTTTAAATGTTCATATGATTTTCTAATCTTCTAGCTTTAATGTGAAAGACCTCTAGGATGAGAACTGGTTACAGAAAAGCATGTAATGAAGTTAGAGGGGGAGCACTTAAATTTTACCTAAAACCAAGCTAAACCCTCTCTCCTAAATAAGTGCTACAGAGAGATGCAGTAGTGGCTGTCCCTCACATAGATATATTCCTTGTATGTTTGGGTCAGAATGAAATATGACACTTCAGTCATACACAGCCAGTAGATAAACACAAGGCAGGTGAATCTTCATTTAAAATTAGTAGGAGTGTTGAGCTACTGAGCATGGCTCTGCTTTGCCTTTGCTTTTAAGGATACCAAAATTCATTAAGTCAATACCTTTGTTACTGAAAAGATAAACCAACCATTCCCATACAATATCACATTTTCTACTGCCTCATGGTACTGCTGATTGTGGAAGGCTCGAATGCTACAACAGGCTGACTGCTCTGCTACCACAATGACAGGAGGGCTGCACTGCTCAGTGTCTTGCAGAATCAGATCCTAGTGTCAGGAAAATTAATCCACAAACGCCAGAGGTTTATGTCCGAAAAGGAGACAGAGGAGTCCTGCAACTTTATTCGAATAAAGGGAGAGTCCACTGGGGCGCACCCGCGGGGTTTTCTCTCTCAAGGTTTCACAGGGCGCAGCCTCCTTCTGTCCTGGACTCCCGGCCGCACGTTGCCCTCTTCCTTTCCCCGTTGGCTGAGGTACTAGGAAGGTACAGCCTTCCCGAACTGCCTACCACACATCCCTGCTGTTTTACCCCAAAGCTCAGAAGTTCAGGCTTGTGCAGACCCTCGCCTGTTCAGGAGCCAAGCTGTCTGGGCCCGGTAACAAACCCGCCGCTTGAGGTTGGTAGAGACATTAAGATCCATCTCAAAGACGTTAACACCCGTACCTTCACCTATGAAATTGTTTGTCAAGCCATTAGCACACATCTTTCATCGTATTAGGGAACAGTCAGAATCTCTGCCTGCATGTACTCCATTGAAACAGCAGTGCTGAATAACAAATACCTTTTGGAGGGTTTTGTTCGAGTTTGTTTTTTTTTTTAATAGCAAGTGTTAACGACTTCTGCTCTATCTCAGCCTGGTAACTAACACTCATGTCTGTTAAAAGAAACAAGTTAGCGCATTTTCTAAAAAGGTATTTGTGGTTACGCTACATTCTAAAAAGTCTGGTATAAATTAAAAATAAAATTAATGGAAAAAGTATAATGCATGAGCATTGCTTTACACAAGGCCTTTTGTCCAATTTTATCACTTGATATTTCTCATTACTGCAAAGAGACTGAACAGAACAGGTGGCCTGGGGAGGGAGCATTGGGGAAGAGGAAGAGTGACAACTACTGCAGTCAGTCTAAGTGAAGGAAAAGCTCCACTTCTTACTCCAATTTTTGGCTCAAAGAGACTTTGTTCCTTCCCTTCTCCTTGTACCAAGAAGAAAAATCTCAAATTGGTTTTGATAAATAAGGGAGACTTTATAAAGTTATGGAGACTCTAAGGCCCCTCCCAAGGAATGCAGAAACAAAAGATGAAAGTTTAGTTGCAACAATCTAGCTGCCCCTTCCTTGCCACAGAAAGATCTGCCTTGTCAGGTAACTTCTTTTCTTGTTGAGGTTCAATGAAGTACATGAAGACCCACTGCTTCAAGCTTTTTTCTTCCAGGAACAGGTAAAAACCATTGGGTTTGGAGATGTGTTAATTTTCTAAACAGCAAAATTTGCCCCTTTTATTTGCAGGTGATTTTGTTGGGCATTTTTGTGGAGTTTTTTCTGAAGGGGTGGGCCTCCCTATAAGTCCAGTCTGATTTTCACTTGATAGAAATGGGTCTGTGTTATCCAAATCAAACTGGGAATAATGTTAAGGGTTGTATACCCACATAGTTGTAACATATCCAAAGAAGCTTTCAGAACTTTAGGATGTACATTTTGGGTTTGCTTGAACTTAGGAACACTTGGCTATGTACATTAAAAACCTGTGGCTAAAATATATATATTAATTATAAGCTGTAGATACAGAAAGGTCTCCTGGAAAATCAAGAATAGCTAAAGTAGCTGAGGTACAAAAGCAAAGTGGATAATCACTTCAAATATGAGAGGTGGGGCTGTACAGATCAGCACAGCTCTTACTGAAGTTCATTGGTTCCTACCAGTTACGGGTGTAGTTCAACATTCAAAGCGAAGAAGAGGTTGTGGTGCTTTTCAGTAACTAAACTGGGCAGCAACCTGAACTATTTGGATTTCATTCATCTACAGGCACAGATTTACAGTCATACACAGGAGTCACGTTTCTTGACTGGTCCAGCTCCACTGTTTCCTGGAAGCATACGCCCAACTGCACGGCCTTTTTCTTTCCATGTTCCCATGCTGTTCACTTTGCAAACACATTTTCTGGTCTCAGTCCACAGATAAACCTCTCTTCCCTTTTCCTGCTGCTGATGGTGCCCTGGCAATTTTGTCTGTCTGGTAAGCACTCATCAAAGCTCCTGTCTCATTCACCAGTATCATAAGTAACATGCAAATAGCTGAAAAGCACTGCTTGGCATGGCCTCTGGCTGCCTGCTGATGTGGAGCAACTGGAGTCTTGCCCACTGATAAACTTCTATGTCCTCTCATTGGAGCTGCTGAGCTCTACAATGCTGGACACAAATAGAATCGCAGGAGCAACACCAGCACAGCAGAAGGCATGATTCCTCCCGTGACAGGTGTACTCAACACCATACCTGTAGATCAGCACCTCCGATCTTTCTGTCCTCTCTGTTAAAGTCTTACACTGTGAACACTGTGTAAGAACGCACACTGCACGGTGCAATGCGATGTGATGGTGGGCCGTGGGGTGCAGTGATGTGCGCTCATGTGCGCTGATGTGCGGCGCCGTGCGGTGCTGTGCCGTGCGATGCTGTGTGCTAATGGGCGGTGCCGTGCGGTGCGGTGAGCTGATGTGCGGTGCAATGCCGCGCTGTGCGCTGATGTGCGGCGCCGTGCTGTGCGCTGATGTGCGGTGCCATGCACTGATGTGCGGTGCCGTGCGGTGATGTGCGCTGATGTGCGGGGCCGTGAAGTGCCATGCGGTGCTGTGCGCTGATGTGCGGGGCCGTGCTGCAGCCTTCGCGGCTGGGCCACGTCCCGGCTTCTCCCCTGCGCTCCGGCCGAGCAGGCAAGGGCAGCGCCGCGTCTTGCAGCGCGGCCGTGCGGTGGCACCGCGCAGGCTTTGTAAGAGCCGAGGGGAAAGCCGAGTGCTCCTCCCCTGCCCTGTCATAGCGACTGCTATGAACCCTAATTTCAATCACATCTGAAAGGGACAAAGGTCTCAGAAATCACTGTAAACGTCCAGGAGAGCGATAGAGTTATTTGCATTATCCGTGGTCAGAGCAGGAGCTCAGCCATCATCTGTGCAACCTCAGGCTAGCTGGAATAAACAAGTAGCATTCCTTATCTCTGGAAGTCTCAAATGTCCTTTTAATGTCTGCAAACTCTTAGAGGTAAATGATTGTTTGGGGATTAGTGTACAGTCTGATTTACCACCACAGCATACACAACAAAGCTAACACACAAACAACTCATCTGCACACACTGAGTTCTGCGGGCTCCTGAGACCGAGCAAGGAAGGCTCGTGTGTCTTCCACCTAAGGTGCTGGAGGCAGAGGAAAAACTAGTGGGGGAAAAGAAATTATGCTTTCTACAGAAATCTTTCAAAAGAAACTTGCATAAAGCAGAAATGAAAATGTAATGATGAAATAACAGTGAAACCGGAGATAAGCACAAAGAAAAATGAAATGAAAGTAAAAACAAATAAAGTTCTTCTACAAAAGAAGCTTCCAGCTGAAGGAAGTTCCTCTAAGAGCAGACTACTGCAGCATGTCTGAATGTGACAAGCAACTGAGGGTACAATTTGAGCTACAGAAAATTTTAGGCTGGGAAAGGACCTCTGCAGATAGCTGTCTTTCTTTTAAAAGCAAGACATTAAATCAAGGACACTGTCAAGCCAAGTGTTGAATATTTCTATTGAGGAAATTTCTGCTACTTCTCTGAGCAATATATTCCAATGTCTAATTGTTTCTAAAGTGGATAATTTCTTCTTACACCTGGACATAATTTCCTCTAAAGAAACATATTCCAATTCCCCTTTCTCCTGGGTATCCCAGTGAAGAATCATCCAACTTTTAGAAGCTGAAGAACTGTTGCTGTCCCAAAATAGGTTCTTTCACCCAGATTGCAGGAGGCTGATCTACACACAGAATCAAGGTATTTGATTTATTTACAGTTCTGCCTTGCACAGAAAGAGGTGCTTGGTGGCAAATTCACAAAGCCAGCACCATGACTATCAACGTTTTTTTACATTTTAGCAGACAAAAACGTTAACGCTTATTGGTTACAAGTTACATAGTTTTTCATATTAATTTGTATTCTTTCTTCTATTGGTTAAATGATTCCCTCGCTTCTTATGCTGCTTAGTCCACATGCCCAGTCTTTCTCCTGGCTCAGTGGTTTCTTGGATTGGTGAATCAGTGGTCACAATCTCTCCGTGCCAGAATTACCTTGTACCCAGTCAGAGCTGATCTCAGCACAGTTGCTGAGCTGTCTTCATTAGTTTCTTCCTTACCTTGGGAGTTCTGCCAAATGCCTCTGAGGCCCAAGAATTCCGTGTTCTTTGTGTCTGCTATCAGTGATACATCCTTATTCCCAAGCTTTGTTAACTGCCCCTAGGTCTGAGATCACTGAAACATGCCAAGCCCTAGACCTTAACAATGCAATTCTACCAAAAAGTAATTTATCTAACACCCGCCAACCACCGGTTGGATCTCCCCTGACTCTCCAGGCTTTATAAATGTAGTTCTTTCAAACATGTGCCAGGCTCTCTAATCCTGCTGGCCTCTGAATTCTCGAATTTTTCAGTCTCTTGAACCGTTCTGGACCAAAAGTGAACACAGTAATCCAGACACTCTCTGTTTATCATTCTGCCTTACCTCAGAATCACACTGAGGGTCCCCAAATCCCCACGATGGAAACCAAGACTGCTTCTGAAGCTCGGTGACACGTATGGTATGGGTGAAACCTCATCTCAGGGAGAGACCTTCCAACAGCCTCAGACACCAACCAAGCACCTCACTGGCAGCAGCCAGCGCCCAAAACTCAGATACGGCGTGAGCAGGCCGGGAAGCTCTTGAGCTGGAAAGTGAAAGACACGTTTCCATTTATGATCCGGTTTTTCAACTCACGGTTACTGTAAAAGGTTTCGTTACTGCCAAAAGTTTCGTTCTCAACACTGAGGAATGGCACTGAGCGGTGCCAGGCGCAGAGCTGGCTAGCGCGCCCTGACCTGCTCAGGCCTGCCCCGGCGAGCGAGCCCCGGCCCGCCGAGCGCTGGCCGGCCGAGCCGCGCCCTCACGCACCGCCCTCCTAAGCGAAACCGAAAGCGGCGCCGGTGCAGGGCAGAGCGGGCCGGGCCGCCGAGCGTTCGCGGAGGGGGTCAGGGTTCGCGGAGAGGCCGCGGCCGCGCTGCTCGCCAGGGCCCAGGCGCAGCCCCCGGCAGCGGCCCCAGGAGCCCCGGGTGCCGGGCGCCGCCATGGCAGAGGGCACCCGGGACGAGCGGTTCCTCTACATGATCTCGTGCTTCAGGCCGCGGCTGAAGCAGTTCATCCAGGTGCAGCCCGTGCTGGACCGGCTCCCCTCGCTGAGCGCGGAGGACAGGGACAGGGTGCGTGCGGCCGCCCTGCAGCGCGGCGCGGTGGCGGGCGCGGAGGAGCTGCTGCGGGCCGTGGAGCGCGGGCCCCGCGGCTGCGGCTGGATCCGCGAGTTCCTGCAGGCGCTGGAGCACGGGGGCTGCAGCCTGGCCGCCTGCTACGCCAACCCCAGCCTGAGCCAGCTGCCCTCGCCGGCAGAGGAGGCCGAGCACGACCTCTGCGTGCACCTGGTGCAGCTGCTGCACGGCACGCTGGTGGACAGGATGCGCTCCGTGCCGGTGGCCGAGAAGTGCCTGGAGATGGGAATCTTCCAGGACGAGGACATGGATCGGGTGAGTCCGGGCGCAGGCAGTGCCACAGACACTGGCCAGCCCCAGTGGCTGTGGGCAGGTAGGACGCCAGAACTACAAATGGTATAGTAAATGCCAAAAGAAAAGGGGAGTTCCCGGACTTGGGGGGAAAGAGATAATGGGTCCAGGTAAGCCAATGAAGACTGTTGACAATGGGCCAGCAGGTGGGATGCCAGTTAAGAGCCTGGCAAAGAAAAATGCCAGGAACAGAGGGTTGGAACAAAACAGTGTCTAAGTGGAAGAAACAGTGTCAGACTTTACTTACCATTTTGCCACAGACTTTAGGCTCAGAAGATCATCTTCTGGCCCTTGAACCATATCAAGAAGTAGTGATGGTCTGTAAAGGCCTAAAGAATACTGGAGTTAATATAAAGCAAGATTTTACATCCCCTTTTTTTGCTATAGGTTCACTAAGGACTATCACAGTTGACAATGAGGTGGGCAGAAATACCAGTTGGACAAGAACAAGGAAGTGTTAACCTTTGATGAAAACATTGCCCAGTGTTTATTTCACTTGGCTAAGAATGACTTGACTGGAATGTGAAACCTACTTGAAACTCAAAAAAAATTGATATCTGGGAACAGTGTTAGAACAAATCAAAATAATAATTGCCATAGCAATAAGGTGAAAACTGGTAAAATAAGGGTGGAACTAGATCACATTTGCACTCAGAGCCTTTGCGTCCACTTTTGAGGTAGTTTTATGCTCCATCTCAGTTAAATGACGGTAAGATAAATAATTTTGTCTTGTGACCATCAGGTAGCAGCAATGATCAGAGGCATCCTAATTAGTAGGGAGCCAAGCATGGTAACACAACAGGCAGAGGCCTTTTAGGAAGCTACTGGCTCAATTTCCTGGTAATGGATCCTCATGTTCCTCTGGGTCACCTTGTTGCTGCTGGTATTTCCATCAAACCATTTAATACCCTTCACAATCCTGCCAGTTTAAACTCCAGTGGACTTTAGGCTTTCCTAATGCCTCCCACTTCCCACCCACTTCCTTTTAGTCATGGATCTGAGTCAGGTGTTCCCACTGCTATGCCTGCCCATTTCCTTGCATATCAGAAGGGTGATTCTTGAGCCTTGAGAAAATGGCCCTTGAGACTGAACACTTCTCTCAGGCTGCTTTGCTCTTGGGGTCCTGGTTTTGTTCCTCATGTGATCACGTCAGGTTCTGCTTGTGACAGCCGTGGGACACTGTTCTATAGCTTCTTTGAAGGCAACAGCCACTTTCTAGAGGCTTAGCTATTGTATTTTTAAGTGGGGATTGAGATGATGAAGGCAGAGTTTAAGAAGGGAAATGTTCCATTTTATGTGTGAGGTCATGTTCCAAGTCTGAGCTTTGGTAAACTATGTGACACCGTTTCTCCTTAATCAAGGTTGCCTACTCTTTAAACCAGTCTGAACACCAATTATTATTCCACAATACTAATAATTATTATATAATGGTTACTGTTGTAACCATTGTCTGGTACTACCAGTCTCTCCAATTAAATTGCAGATCTCATAGGTTCTGTATATCCTGCTCAAAACCATATGGGATGAACATGAGGTTGGACAAAATTGCAATAATTCTCTTCTGATGAGTGGCAGGTCCACTTTATATCTTTACTTTTAAGTATCTTTTAATGATGACAGGGAAATGCTTTTGCACCTATACTGTTCTTACAAACTTCCTCAGACCATTTCCGGTCTGTGTGAGGGATGTTTCTGGTTTTTTATTTTTACCAGATCCAGACTGTTACTGACAATCGTGGGAACAGAGATGGTGCCAGGGAGCTACTGAGCAGGATAGTCCAGAAGAAAGATTGGTTCTCTTCTTTTTTGGTTGCTCTCCGTGAAACCCAACATGAAGACCTTGCAGATGATTTAAGTAGAAATACAGGAGGTAATCATCTTATTTCACTGGTACTGATGTGTGGATTTTAATATCTTTTTTTGGGTATTTTTTGTACTGTTACTTAAGAAGCAATGCGGGATTCCCACCATATTCTTTTATGGTGACACTGGGACTAATGCTTTTGATTGTCCAGGGATTTCAAAATCAAGTTATGTAACAGCTTAATTGATAGATTTTTAAATACTAAAAGTCCTTATTGAGCAATATGAGGATTACAACAGTATGGATTTGGTTACAATTAAACTGAGTTTTACCTTTAAAACCATTGGTTTTCAGTGTGTTTTTTATAATCATTCATAAAAAATACTCTGAAGATTAATTTGAACAAACAAAACAGACTTTACCTGAATTTCTTCTACAGAACAGTTTACAAATATTTTTGGCATGTTAAAGTACTTTGCATACTTTAAGACATTAGTAAGTCTCAAAACATGATAAAATGTACTAAAAATAATAAAATAAAGTAGTATAGTGGCTATTCCTTTTCATTCCTATATAATGCTTATAATACTGTAGTTATCCCAGTATTCTTAAATATAAAAAAGAAAGCAGCCCCCAAATAATTTATCCCTTATTTTTACTCACAGTATGTTTTTTAAAATTTGGAGACTAAATTATTTTAACAGATTTGCCATTTAGCAGCTTCAGCCCGCTCACTTGAGGAGCTCACCAGAACTGTCTCTGGGCTTTTAGTTGCTGCATATGGGTCAGAGAATTAAGATTGAGGTAAGAGGAACGTGGAGGTGTCTCTTCCAGCTTTGGACAGGAATCAGAGGGTGTTCTGCCAGACACAGACAGGCAGCTGTGATATTTG
This sequence comes from Nicator chloris, assembly GCA_013400495.1. Lineage (NCBI taxonomy): Eukaryota > Metazoa > Chordata > Aves > Passeriformes > Pycnonotidae > Nicator > Nicator chloris. The sequence continues at coordinate 16,285 of WAAE01020251.1, read as the reverse complement.
AGGATGCAGTTCAAAGATGGTTGAGTGTTGCAGTCTGCAGGACAAGACCAACCAAGTCAGAGCCTCAGAAGATCGTTCTGAGGAATAGCTCAGCAGCTACTGTGATCCTAATTTTCATTCTGTGTTGCAGCTGTGTGAGGCTTAAATTCTCATCTTCAGTACTTTGCCATCAGTAAGGTGAACAAAGTAACAAATATGCAAATTCTTAATATTCTTTTCATATTTTTATTTTCAATTCTTTTCACATTTTGCATTTCTGAATTTTCAGTATAGTGCACGCTATATAGGGTAGAACTGAAGTTTAATTCAGTTGTTTGATGGACTACTGAATTAGTGCATTTATTGCACAATTTCTTTATATCTCGGGCAATGCAGGCCCCAAACAAACTGTACAGACTAATGCATAAATCATGAATGGTGTTGCTCTTGCCAGAGGATAAGTAATTTTCCGTGTACACAGTCGTGTATGTGTGTAGGAATGTAAAATGTGTGGTCGCAGGAGCCTGACATAAGGTTGCCCCGACATAAGGTCATAGAGAGGAAACAGCTTCATTGGGTACTGTGGGTGAAGAACACTGGATGAAGAACACATTTTGTCATTGCAATTGACCCCCTGTGATTTGTTACAGTAAAATATGTTATTAGCAAACACCTACGCACAGAAATTGAGAACTTCGTAAAAATAAATCTATTAACCTAAGTTTAGTTTCTAATTGTAAATTAGTAAATTCTTAATAAATATTTATATAAAGGTCAAAATTCCAAACTATTAACGTTTGAATCAAGACCAAGACCATATGTTATGCTGTTATGTGCATGATGAATACAGGTTAGTTCTGTGTTTTCTGTGCTCCACACTAAAAGAAATGAAATGTTTTATGGAACTGCCTTAGAATTTCTCTACATTTTCTGGGAACAGAGAATAAACAAAATGGGATGGAGCACACTACAAACGAAGAGACAGAAGTTACAAGCCAACCCGGATACGTCATAGAGGAGAATTTGAAACAGGAAGAAGATGCAGATGATAGTTTCAGCAGTGAGAACAGTGTGTTGGAAACATCCACAGAGAAGAATTCTGTGGTGTCAGGTTTGTCCACTAACTGGTATTTTGATGTGGTACCTGTGTGAATAAATTAGGTGTTTTCAAACACATTTAATATTTTTTGGGAAAAATATTATTAGATTAATATTCTATTTCAGACCCATCCACAGTAGGCTTATACTGTTCAATGACAGCATTAAGTTAACATTAACAACTCCATACAGTGTTGACAAAGTTTAAGATAAGAGGAATGGTTTTATACCACTAAAACTATGGCTGTATTAAGTACTTCTTTCTAGAGGGCTGGAAATTCTATATTGAAAAGCATTTTTTGTTTTGAAAGGTCCTTTAGTGTTGTCTAAGAAGTAATTTTTTTTTTATATTAAGGGTTTTTTTACTTATAGAATATCAAACAACCTTTCTCATGTCACATAGGTACTCAGAAGTACATTTTTAGTAAAAATGTTTAGAAATGGTTGTGGCCTGTTGTTCATATAGATCCACTCTTACAAACATGCCTTGGGAGTTGATAATGAGCAACAGCAATAACCAGCAACAATGCCCAAACACAGCTGTGAACCAGCAATTCAAACATAGACCGCATGGTTCAGGAACCATGTGTGCTCCAGGTTCAGATGGAGCTCAAACAATCGTTACAGCTAAGGTAAATCCTGCCTGAAATTATACTAGTGTGTTTACTCAGCCCAAGGAGTAAGACTGCTAAGGCTACTCTCTTTTTATCAAGCATGAATAATTTTTTTTAAAATATCGCTCTGAAAAACTGCAGCCTTTCAATGTGCAGCAGTAGTAGCCTATTTCTCATTTAGCATGATATTAACAGGATATCACAATGCTTTGTAGCAAGTAGTGAATAATTAACTACAGCAAAATTATCAACTTGCTTTTCCTGGGTTAAAACATATCTTGGCAGTATAAAGAAGAGGTGCCAAATATTTCATGATAATTCAAAATAGGTCAGACTGGACTGTTCTTTCTGGACAGAGCTAAGGCTCTTATTGGGCCTACTAAGGATAGGTTTTCATTGCTGTTAGCCTGATCTGCTACTTGCCTCTTGTCAGGTTGAGGATCACAGAAAATTAGATCTATCAGTTATTAAGTAGTGTACCACAAGCTAATTGTAGCAAAAAAGCTATGGTCTCAGCGTAGAACTGAAATTAATAGAGTGGGTATTAGCAGTTTGGGCAGTTGAGCAGATCTGTGCAGTGAAATGGCTAAGGGGGTGCAGAGTACATGGATTCTATCAGTTTGGTTCAGACTGACTCCAGTCTTGTGGACTGTGTGCCTGCAAGTAGTTAGAACAAATCTCATTTGGTTTCAGCTGACAGTTCATTTCTTCTGATCTAAACCAGCTCTGTGATATGAACCAAAGTAGTGTAAGTGGGGGCAATTGACAGATTCACTGTAAACAGCAGTTCTGAGATGAACCAAAGCAACAGTAGATGCAGGGTAACAAGGGCTGCCAGGAGGCAGTGCTGCTTGGAGATTTCTGCAGAGGAACTGCCTCACGTTCAGCCATCCTCAAGTGCAGTAACCTTTGATACCAGTGCTCTTGTACACTCACACTTAACAGCACTCAGGGCTTTTTTAATTTCCTATTTCCATCTTTTCTCATAGTTTTGTAAGACTGTAATTTCAGACTAGGCAGATTGAAATACAAATGGAACCCAGATTCTACTTCCAGGTGAGCTGGGAACCCACCTAGTTTGTAATTTGATGCTGTCAAGTGTTGTCAGGTTTTGCAGTACACTCCCACCATTCCTTTATGTCTTGAGGACATATTTCAAGAAGAAAAAAGTTTTTCAAGTCACTTGAAATTGCTGCCATTTGCATTGTATCTGAAGCCTCCTCTGACCCTTTTATTTAGGTAGATGAAACAGAGACAGTCAGAAGGTATGAGAGCAGTAAGGTCATAAAAACAAGTAGAAATAGATCATTTAGCCTAAGAGATAACTAGAGAAAAGTTGAGCATGCAAAAACACAGATAAGAAACTTCACACACCCAAAATTATACAAAAGCGAGTAAATTGGCAAGGTCAACTCTCGGATTAAGTTGCTACAGTTACCTGTATAAACAGCAATATAAATAATTGCAGCTCTCTTTTTGAAGGCTTCCATTCCATTCCATTCCATTCCATTCCATTCCATTCCATTCCGTTCCATTCCATTCCATTCCATTCCACTCTGTAATTATTTAGTACTCAGTGTAAAGTGAGTGAAAATCTTCCTGTGAAATATTCAGCATTACAATGGGCAAGTAGGACTCTAAGGGAAGATTAGCAAAAGTGGTAAAAACAGCTGTTGGAATATTAACTCTTATCTTCATTATTTTGGAAATGTTTACTGATTTGAGGTTTTTTAAATTTATTTTCTTTTAAAATAATTCGAGTAAGTTGCGACAGTTGAAAAAAGAACATTATTCGCCTTTCATTTGAAAGATGAGTATAATATATTTCACTTCACCACTGATGTTTTCTGTTGAGAGATTGTTGTATAATGCATGCTGCACATTGAAATTCAGATAACTGTACAGAACACTTCATGGATTTATATTCTCATGACTTTCAGAAGGTCATTTTAGATGGGAGACCATAGGGAATAGATACACAGAATTTTAAATTTTTCCTCCCTTTCCTATTTTATGTGGATTCCTAGAAAGTGAAAGCAAGAGATAGCAGTGTGATCTTCATAGCTGGGGGTTCCCACTAACAGTACTAATTAGTTTGTCACAGGTCTTTGAACACATCTTGTAACTGATGAGGTTTTCTTCTTTTTTGTGCCTTTGTGTTGATTGCATTCATTGGTTAGAAAAACTACTAATACCTGACTCCTAGTGGTAGCTAAGATAGCTTCATAACTTTGTTGAATGCAGACTAGGTTCAATTCCCACCTCACTCACCAAGACTTTATAGTGTACGTTTCAGGCGTTCCTTTCTAGGACACTGTAACTTCCATTCAGTGCTAAATTCTCAATTCACAGAATCTGTTTTGCTTTATGAATAATTTTTTGGGGACAATCTGTTGCAGAAAGTACGTATATGGGCCATAATAGGATATTCACTGGAAAGAACTTGATGGAAGCACAAGTTCACTAGCTAATGAATCAAAGCATTGGTCAGCACTGTTATTCTGCCCGATTCCATCTGCACGCCGTGTGCTCAGTTGCAGAGTGCTGTCGGTGAGCTGCTAGCGCAAGGTGATGCTGTTCGCAGCAGATGTTCCCGGAAGAACCGGGTATCCCCCTAGATACCAAAAGGACTGAATTTTGGGCAGTCCAGCTGTGTGAGTGGTGCTGGCGGCCCAAGGTGAGGGCTGTAAGGCGTGGATGGCCCAGCAGAGGGCGAGCGGAGCACGGGAATCTCCGCGGGGAGGCTGCGGCCGCGCCCGGGCCCTGGCGGCTCAGTAACCCACGGTGCTTGCGTTTACCCGGGAGCTGCGCTTCGCGCTTCCCGTGTTACACCGAGAAACCTTACAAAAAATCACAGGTCCGGTTTTGTTTTTATTCTGCTACAGATGTAGCTCTCATGGCTTGCAGGGATCACCACTGATGTTTTAGTTTGCCAGCAACTTTTTTTTTTTTTTAAATTTTTTTTTTTTTAATTTTTATTTTTGGCTTTTCACCTTTCTGGAAAGATGCAGTAACATAGGAGTAAAGGGGATTATGCAGGTGATCGCGTATGGAACCCCTGCTTTTAAGTACTAAATAATAACCCATAGTGCCTTACCTCTACCATGCTTTGGTTATTAATCTTCCACTCCATATTTTCTTCCATCAGAAAATTAATTATATTGTTCATTCTTTTATCTTTACCAAAAATAGAGAAAATCAGATCTCAGCCAACCCCGCCTGACATTCATCTAACCTACTTTAACAGCTTAAGGGGAGAGCAAACGATATACATTTGCCATTAATATTTGTACAGCAAATATATTATGGTACATTTCTTTGTGTTTTTCATTTAGAGTCAGATGTCTCCATAGGAGATGGAAGTGTCAGTAACTTGAATGAAAGCCTGGGACAGAGCTGCACAACCAGTGATTCAGGTACATTTCCCTTCTGTTATTATTTAGTAATTGCAAAGTAAGCTCTGGGGGAAGTACTCTGTGAGTGGGCTAAAACAAAACACAGCAGAGGGCTTCCTTCCACTGTAAACTCTAGTTCACTGTATTTAGATGCCAGACTTACTTTATTGGGAAACAGATCCCATTTGTAATAGTCTGGACCTAAGCCCTAACCCCAAAACAGTTGATTTACTGAGATCATCTGAACAGGTCTCTACACATCGTCATCTTACAAACTGGTCAGTGATGCAGCATGAGAAAATCACATAGGCTGACGGGACTAGAAGTCATCCAGTGCAGTCACCTGGACAGATATTCATATTGCTGCCGCACAGACGTGTTTCTTTTGCTCTCAGAGAGGAGCTAGATTGTGCCTAGCCCTGACATGGGGTGGGAGGGAATAGGAATGCTTTAGAGGCAGTGAAAGGTGAGCAGAAGCATCTCCTGGGTACCTGCAGAACAACAGTGAAGGTCCACTTTGGACCCAAGTGCTTTAATATCCTTATTTGCAAAAGCAACCTAAGCAGTGGGGGTTGGTATCTGAAGACCTTTGTGAACCTCACATTTAAACACATGTGCATGTTCTAAATACAGTTTTAAACTAGATATTGGACAGTGTTTAAATAATACTTAGCAGGCAGGTATTACCTTGCTATATATGAAGTCTGAGCCAAACTAAACACTGCTGTTGTCAAAGACATCCCAGGTTTTTTTTGTCTCTTTTTTTTTTTTTCGAACCTCGGGCAAAACGAATTGGGAGCTGTCCACCATGGTGATCAGCCTGTTAACCTGTACAGAATTCAGGAACTACTTTTTGGAATTTAGCCTTTATAAAATTTGTGCTGGGATTATGTCTTGTACAAGAGCTAGAAAAAATCTGAGCACCTTTCAAGCCAGCTGGTTCTAATGAACCTAGTATTGCATCAGTAAGGTCACTGTAAATATTACATATCCTGTGCTTGCAAAGTGTTTATCATAAATACTTTTAAAATAGTTTCAAGCTTTTTTAAATACTAAAATCCACATATTTTGTAAGTATACAGAAAATTCAGTATAGCTCAAATCTGAATTGCTACACTAAAGATTTTATTCTGTGTATTGCTAACTCCAAAGAATTTACTTTGCACTTCTTTATCAGCTGAGTACACTCATCAGTCACATTGTATTTTTTTGACTTGCTCTGTCGCATGAAATGTCTGGACATGGGAACTTCTCTGTTCTGTGGATAGGCAGGGACACTGTATCAGTTGATCAGGCTGAGCCAGGCTCCTGGCATTTGACAGCAAGTAGGTATGGCTTCATCCTTTAAGATTCCTGAAGTATTTCTCAGTAAGCAAATTGGGCATTTGCTATGTCCAGTAATCCAGAAAAAAAAAAAAGAAAAATCACTACAGCCTTGTTAAGAATGGAAAATTTTCAGATTTTTTCAGTTTTTACTTGCTATATGTTCTGTATATATGTGGCTTTTAAAAACAGCTAGTTAAAAAGTTTTTTAAAACATCCATGCTTTTTAATCATATCTAGTAAATTCAGTGAGAGCAATAATGGGAAAAAATTTTAAGAAGGTGCAGATGCACTATTAATGGATTTTATCATTTGAAATTTTGCAGTAAGGCTGTTGTATTGACAAAGATGTTTGGATGGTGTCATTACACACTGACGTGATTCAGACTTTAATGCAAATAATCGTGTGGATTCAGCTGCATTTTTATGTGCAAGATTCATTTCACATTTTATAAAATTGTGTAGTTAGGACAGCAGAATAATTATCATGTTTCTTTTAGTCCAGAGCAGCAATTCATATGAGCCTGGTATGAAGGCAGACAACTTCCCTAATGTTATACTGTGCCTGATGAAAAATCTTTAATAATTTAATTCTGTAATCTGTGAAAAGATTCCTGTATTAGCCTTTATCTGAACAAGGGCTGAAGAAGCTAGGAGAGAGCTAAGTTAAATATTTTTTAGGCCGGGACTGTTAATTGAGGATGTTAAGAACTGAAATTTAACCAAACAGATGGGTGATAAAGTGCTAGTTTCAATATGATAGAGCTATTGAATTTAGCCAACCAGAAAGCAAACAACATTCTTCCTCAAAAGAGAGGAGTAGAAGTCAGATAAGTAACAGCAAGTGCTCTCTGGTGCAGATGTCCCTGTGTCCAGGTAGCACTGCACTCACACTAAAAGGCAAAACAAGCAAAAAACACTTTAGAATGGCATTCAGATGTTTCCATCAGCAGTGTTTCATCAAGCTTCATTACTTTTTGTTAGTTTAATTTTATTTAATGGAATCAGGAATACTAGAAAAATATACTTACTTTGTGTGTAATGTATCAGTGATAATAAAATCCTCATGATTCTTCATTGAATGATATCATCAGGAAACAAAACTAGGGTTTTTCTCCCCTCATGTTTAGTCTTAAATGAATGTAGAATGAATTTGTGCATTTTCTTCACTGAGGGCAGTTAATAACTGAAGAGTGATCTAAACTTACTTGTAGGGAAAAAAAACCCATGAAAACTCAATAGAAATAAATCCTTCTAATAGTCATATGTATATAAGTTCTGACTCCCTAAATATATGTAAACTCAAGAGACTTGATATGCTTTTCTTACTGCTCAAAATAATTCAACACCATTTTTTTTCACTTTTGCATTTAGAATGTTGTTTGTTTCTTCTGTGAGCCATAGATCTAAACTCTGCCATTGCATTTTCAATAAGAGATGGAAGGCTTTGGCCTTAGGTGGCAAATGTGTATGGCTTTTTAATGAACATCCAATTGAATTATCTGTGAGTCAGGCCAATAAGCAATGTAATCTGCCATGAGTAGGTGTGATACATTCTGCAGTTAGCTCCATCTTGTATGGGCAATTGAATTTTCTTATCTATTTGGTCTTTATAACTCCCTTGACCATTTTTAAGTGTTCCATATCATATTTTCTTTCTATGGCTCCATTTTTCATTCTCTGGGAAGTATTTAAAAAGGTACCTCTCCTTCAACCAAATAAATTTCAGTATTGATGGAGGAGAACATCACAGAAGCTTGGCTAGGTTATAAATACTGCAGCTCCAAACACAACTTTTGTTGGTCCTAGTGCTACTGAACTGTATCATTTGAATTTATACCTAGTAGCAGTCATTTCAACAGAGAAGAGTGAGGCCCAGGTGGCTTATTCCACCTGCCCTGAGTGGTGGCTGGATGGAAGCAGTTCTGATCCAGAGTTGCACAGCTCCTCAGAGCAACACTGTCTGTGCTAGTGTGCTGTTTCTATTTATTCACAAGATGCTTCTGATAGTAAATTAATATTTTTCCCTTTGACATTTTTTCACTCCTCTGATACATGTTCTGTGCCTCCTCTTTGAAACTTATTTTTCATTGTACCCTTAGATGAAGATGAAGTGGAGAGGAGAGCCTCACCTCAGCCAGATCTGACCCTGAGAGATTACCAAATGGAAGTTGCAAAGCCAGCACTGAATGGGGAGAATATTATAATATGTCTCCCTACGGGCAGTGGTAAAACCAGAGTGGCTGTTTACATTACCAAAGATCACTTGGATAAGAAGAAAAGAGCATCAGAGCCTGGAAAAGTCATAGTACTTGTTAATAAGGTAAGTTAGTCCATTTTTTAAAGAACAGTACTTCTCAAACATCATGCATAGTTAATACAGACACTGTAAAATGAATATAAACACAATTCTCAGCTTCTCCAGGTGTACTGTGTTTAAAGACATAGAGATCTAGACTGTCATCTCCATTGCACCATTAGCCTGGTGCAAGCACAAATTAGGTTAGTGTACAACAGTGCAAAGGCAAATTTAGATGTGCTGTAATAACCACATTATTGGGGAAAGTACAATTTCATTTTGTAATGAACTTTAAAAAATAAATTTTTTTTCACATTCTGCATTTCAATTTGTTAATGAAGGCCACCTAGTGAGTCTCACAGTTGTTAAGGAATGTTTTGTCAGATTTGCTGATAACTGCTGTAATTTTTGCAGTTAAATTTAGCACATATAAATTAATCTTCTATTAATAGTAATATTAAAATATAGAAATACATTTAAGGATTTTATTGAAGTTATAAAGCATAAATGTGAAAGCACATTATAAGCTCAGTTAAATAGCCAGAGCATGCATGGTTTGTTTGTTCTTTCAAAGGCTCAGTTAAGCCAAAGTGCTTGGAACAAAAAGGTTTCACAGGAGAAGTTGCAGGGGAGAAATTGGTTTGGGAATTTTTGCTGCTTAATTTTCTTTTGTTCACCTAATAACATTTGTGGCAAACAGGCATGTGTTTTTAATCCTGTGTTTAATTGTTTTAAATTCTTTGAAAACTTTTGTTCAGGTTCCATTGGTAGAACAGCATTTACAAACAGAGTTTAGTCCATTCCTGAAGCGTTGGTATCAGGTTATTGGTTTAAGTGGTGATTCTCAGCTGAAAATCTCATTTCCTGAAGTTGTCAGAAGAAATGATGTCATCATCAGTACAGCACAGATCCTTGAGAATTCACTGTTAAATGCATCCAAGGAGGATGAAGAAAGTGTCCACTTATCAGGCAAGTTTTTTATTCTGAACTTTTTACAGAGGATATAAAAGCATGTCTCTATTCTGGGAAATTGCAGCGTAAAAAGGTGCCACATTCAGTAGGGTTTTTTTTCAACTTACTTGTTTTATAAATGCAAGCTGTAGTCAAAATCAGATCTTAATTAATCAGCATTCAAGCCAAAATTAGGCTCTATAGTTTATTTGTACTAATAATATTTGTTATGTTTCCTGTTTTTCTAGCTTAAGCACAACTTTGTGCAAATGCAGTTGTACTGGTTCCACTTTCTAAGCTTGGTAGAGCATTGAGTCATTATCACATAGAAGCCATATACAGGATGAGAAAAAAACTATCAAGACTCAAATGCACTTGGTAGTTTGAGAAATACAATGGAACACAAGATAAAAACCAATCTGTTGTAAAAGTTAAATTCTTTAGACTCTTGTAATTTTGCTAATATACAGTGATATGGTGGCTTATAACTGTGTCTCTCTGAGCTCAGCAGATAAAATGGTTTCCTACAGCAGATGAAGTAAGTTGAAGAAAGCAAAAGATAAAGAAGGCAAGATTGTTTTCCCAGAATGCTAAAGTGGCAGGTATCTCTGGGAGATCAGAAAAGAAATGTTATTATCTGTCAGTGAGGGACAAATAGAACAGCCCATGACATCAGCTCCAGGCCTGGGGCTGCAGTGACCTTCCTGTGTGAGATGTTAACTTCTCCCTCTATTTGCCTGCAATCAACTCCTTTCCAGATGGTGAAGGATGTAGGGGAAAGCTGTGATACTCAAAATAATGGCCCTGAGATAAAAGTATTGTTCCAGGTGTCACAGATTCAGCAGAGAAACCCGAGAGATTGGTTTGTGTCTGTCAGGGCCTAGTGCTGACTGGAGTACTCTTGAGCCAAACTAACTCCTCAGAATTGCACCCCCTCCTTTGGAATGCCTTGTTATTAACCTAGGCAGAGTACCAGCAATTTTCTTATACTTATTTCCTCTCCACTGCGTCTAAGTTAATAAACTTTCCTACGTCTGAATCATTTTGGAATGCTCTTTGGAGGCATCTGAACATTTGTCCTAGAACTGCTGGCCTGTTTAGAATTGGGCTGAGTCCCAACCAGATTATGTAATGAAGTGGGTTTTGAATGAGTTTCACACTTTGTGAAGTTTCCTTCATAAGGAGCTACATCTTTTCCAGAACTCAGGCAGCCCTGCACCTCAAGTTTTCTTCCCTGCTGTTACACCTCTGCTCGTAAGTTCAGCTGGACCAAAGCCAAGCAAGCATGAACACAGCCAGCTCCATTTCTATGGCTGTGACTTGGTTGACTCACAGCCTTTATAAATCATCCTAATTAGGTACAAGGTTTTTTCCAGATTTCTGTACATACCTTTTTCATCTGTTTCCACAGAGGTCTGCATCACACGTAACATGGAATTCCAGCCTCAGTGAAATGGAGGGGACTCTCTTAATTCCATTTTACCAAATGTTTAGTCTCTTTACCAAGGGCTGAAATCACTGTATGGACTTCCTAAAAAGTGTATCACTGTGTATCACTTCCTTAGTCAAAGAAACACATCCCTTCTGGTAGGTTAGTTTCTACGCAAGTAGTTATAAAATATGCATGATGGAGGTGATGGTCAAAAATCAAAGGGAGTAAGTTCACGTTGGCAGAATAACTAAGAAACTGCCAGCACTGCTTCTGAAATCTTGCAATATGTAGAAATCTAGGAAATAAAAGAGAATTTAGATTGGAAACTACATCATTCCTGTCCAAACTGGCTTCCTGAACCACTGTGAAGGCAATCAGCTTTCCCCAGTGACATGGAGCACTGGCTTACTTTCCTAGCAGAAGTGTTTGGTGTAGCCTTTAAATATAACTTCCCTTGTTTAGTCTCCATCTTTAGGTTCTTCAAAACCAGCTGGGACTGATTTAGCTCTGTGAATTTTCAGCTTCTGCTGCCAGTTTTGAAAACTGACTTGTAGTGCTGCAACAATTTGAGGACGTCAATATGTTTACACATCAATGTGTAAAGAAGACCATGGAAATTGTCCACATTAAAAAAATTCATATAAGAGTTTAACCCTGATCATTTCAGTGATCTTCTTTACAGTCACGTTCACAAACTTTCTTCAAATTGTTGGAAACAATTGGAAACAATGTTGAATTAGAGTTACTGGCTGGCTACAGGACTGGGAGCTGCATAAACCAGTTTTGCTGTTAGAGAAACAGAAATGTTCATGCATCTTTCAGCTCAGAACCTTGAAATGTATGTCACCAGCTGCATGTGTAGATAAATGAAAGATATGTTTTCTATATTTTTTGAGAAATTTGAAACAAAAAATAATTGTATTTTTCCTTGTTGTATAGTATATTGCTTGCATGTAAGTATACTGTGACAAAAAAGCACACAATACCTGTCTGAATTTCCATCAGTTTCCTCTGCTACGCAGAGAGATGAGTGGTAGTGCTCCCACTAATCTGTTTGTTCTTTCCAATAACACATCCATAAAGTAATATAAATCTTTTAATTGGACACTAATAGGGAGGAAATCTGTGTTGCTACAAAATGGAAGCATATTTTGACCACAGCAAGCCTTTCAAGAATGTCTGAAAGGCTTCTAACATGTTATGTATCTTTTCAAAAGCAAACAATATGTAGTTTGTCAGACACAGTTATGGATATAAAGATAGTATTGAGTTCAACTGTGATATGTTCTTACCACTGGTAAGATATGAAAAATATTTCTCGGAAATTCTTAATATCATCAGATTTTTTTTGCAAAAATAGAAAGTCTTTTCTTCCATTACATGAAATGTAAAACTACTTGGCACATCAGGTCTGTAGCAAAGGTTCCAAAGTCCATTAAATATATTCAGCATCCATCCATGCCTTCCTCCAACACTTCAGTTTCCTAGTACATTAGTTCTCAGACAAACCAATGGGTTCTTTTCAACATCATCCTTACCTGTTATAATATTTAGTCACACAAATTCTGCATTTGAAATAAAATTATTCATTTTAGGAGTATTTTTTTTTCCAGATTTTTCCCTCATCATTATCGATGAGTGTCATCACACTCAAAAGGAAGGTGTCTACAACAATATAATGCGACGTTACTTAAAAGAAAAGATGAAGAACAGGAAGCTGGCAAAAGAAAACAAACCACTGATCCCACAGCCTCAGATTCTGGGACTTACAGCCTCACCTGGTGTAGGAGGTGCAACATCTGCCTCGAAAGCTGAAGAGCATATTTTGAAAGTAAATAGCCCTAACACTTAGAAAACCATCAAAGGGGTATTGTCTTGTTCAAGTAAAACTTTTAAAGTCAGTTTTAGGCTCGAAATAGACAATCTGATATTTATTTTCTTGTGTACATGGAAGTTCAGCTCATAACCATTAAATTGACCCTCTAAAAATAGTGGAAATCCATGTAGAAACAAAGATTACTTTACAGGAAGAATAGGGTTACTGAAAAGGGAAGTTGAATGATTGCCTCACTTGAAAAAATTCCCAAGTTAAGATCAGAGGCAAGAAATCCACAATGTTTTATAGTTACTAAAAGTCTTATTGTTCCACTGATGCCTTATAATTTACTGTATACTAAATACTAGAGACACAATGTCTTTTATATCTGTATTTCTAGAGTGACTAAGCTGAGCATTTTTATGAGTCTAAGAAAATGAGAAACAATGTTGAGTACTTAAACAACGCAGAGACTACATGTGAGATACAGGTAGCATACAAATGTGTTTTGTTTTTTCAGTTAGAATTACTCATTGAGGTTGCGTGAACACCTACCTAAAGACAGTCTGTTAAATTCTGTACTTAAAGAAATTATATTTTACTGGAAATTAAATGGTTTTTCATTAGCATTAGAAAAGTAGAATTTAGCCCAGTACTGCAGCGAAAACTCCTAACTAATAAATGGCACCAGAACAGAATGTGATATTGAATATGTGAGGCCTGCAGGAATGTTTTGCGCTGTATTGAAGTAGACAGAATTGCCAAGAATTTTGACACAAAAAGTTGCTGGCAATGGAAAAAGCAGAAGATTCCTTTTCATCAGCTCTGACTTCCTAATTATAGGATTCTGGAGCTTGTAGTTGAAGATTAATCTGAATCTGCAAGCTGAAATATACAACTACCACTGAAGACATTAAAAAGATCACCTGTCAGTCTTCCTTTACTGGTTTCTCTGCTCAGAATAATGTTATAATTTCCCTTATTACTTAATGACAGGTACATATTTTCTCCTTGGAAGAGGTCAAAAGCAGAAAAGTCCAGTTCAGTTGTGCACTTAGCACAGAAATTCTCTCTGCATCTTCCTGTTCCAGCAAAGATTATCTCAAATTATTTTCTACTCTCATAACAGCTCTTACTTTTAAAATTAATGCTTAATATTTATTTTCTTTGTTTCACCATTATTTTTATTTATTTTCTGCTGCAACATCTATTCTTCCAAAGTACTGATGGTATCTTTTCCTTCTCACAATACTTGGTTTGCATCCCGATCTACAATTTTTTTTCCTGTATGCAAGAATGACTTCTGGCCTAAAAAGTAACTTGTGCAGTTTATCCCAAATGTTTTTCAAAGACTTGGACTTTCTTGTGCTGATACTGCCTTTATCCAGCTTTTGTGGGAAGAACGTCAAGTTATATAAACCTCAGTATCTAAACAGGAAGCTCTGTTGCATTTATTCAGTTTTCATGTGAAATAACTCATTCAGCATTAAAGAAATATCATTTTGTTTTCTCCCAGATCTGTGCCAATCTCGATGCATGTAGAATTATGACTGTTGAAGAGCATGCCTCCCAGCTAAAGAATCAGGTGAAGGAACCAGCTAAGAAGACTGTGATTGCAGATGACAAAAAAAGGGTATGTTCTTTCAAAAAAATCAGTATTAAAGTTATATTGCCCTTTAAAAATGTCTTGTACAGTATCAAAAATTTTTGCCTAATGCTCTTTTTCTATAGACTTTTAATGATCCACAGTACTAACTTGAATATTATTGCTTTCCTCTGTTTCAAAAAATATCAGTAAAGTCAAATAGAATGAAATTTTTACTTATGTCAGTTATATTTTGAGTTATCTGGTCAAAAGGCCTTCTAAGGCTGAAATATTTGTATTGAAGTGATGATATATTTCATTAAAAAAAAAGGTGCTATTTCACAGTATCATTTTTTGTATTATTCTGAACTGTATATTTCCATAACAGACAACACACTTAACAGCCTTACTTTTTTAATTTAAGGTTTAACTTGTAAAAAATTACTCACTGTGCTACTAGCTAATGTTTTGGTTGCCAGAAGATGCTTCCTTACTTTGCCTGATCAATTTATTTCTAGGATCCATTTAAAGAGAGAATTACTGAGATCATGACAGAAATACAAAACTATTGCCAGCTGCATCCCAAGTCTGAGTTTGGAACTCAGACATATGAACAGTGGGTGATCAGAGAAGAGAGAAGAGGTAACTGCATAACAAAAATACCCCAGCTTTGGATTTCTTTTGGATTTTTCTATGCTAAGACTTCTTTTGTATTTTCGTTCCGTTCTAGCTGCAAAGGAGGAAAAGCGCAGGGAACGTGTCTGTGCAGAGCACCTGAAGAAATACAATGATGCTCTCCAGATAAATGACACCATCCGAATGGTGGATGCCTACAATCATCTAAACAACTTCTATAAAGAGGAGAAAAGTAAGAAGACAGTAAGCAGTGATGATGATGATGATGATGATGATGGTGATGATGATGATGAACCAGCAGTATCTAAACAGGATGAAACAGATGAATTTCTGATAGGTTTATTTCATGGTGAGTTTGAAATACATTGTGATATTTAATATTTGAAATCCATAATTGTGCACTAAGGTGGTTTACATGGGCCCATTAGTTATTGGCTCCTAGAGATTGCTGTGTTGTTTAATATCACAGTACCTTGGTATCCCAGTTCATACAGTTTTGAATGCATCAAACAACATCATAATGGGATCATGTCATAATATGTAATAATGATTCTTGAGCTCCCATCTAAAGGCACCTTTTTTTTTGCTTCAGTAAGTAAAAGCTGTTCTCTGCTTTTATCCAGTGAAATATCCCTGAGGACACTTTTAACAGATACATAAAGTCTGTATTCCAGTAGACACTCTTGGGGAGCAAAAGTTTGAGCAAATGTTTTCAATACAAAAGTTTTCAATACAAATGTTTTCAATACAAAAGTATTGAAATTCTGAGTTCTTAACCAACCTTTTCTGCTAAAGTTTGTCTATATACCAAGAAAGGAGAGTGCTGACTTTGAGTTGGTTCAGGTAAAGAACATTTAGTTAGAGAATTAAACAAAAGATCTAACTGCAAAGACCAAAGTTAGTTGCTTTTTTTAAGATCAGTCACCTTGGAACTAGGAGTCATTCATGAATCTTTTTTGCTCTGTTTTTTTCCTTTACTGCTTTTGCAATGAGAAAGAGGTAGACAAGTTTGCTCCCATCACCCATGGCTCTTGGGTGGTGCAAACAAAAATAGACTACACTGCAGAGTGTGACCCATCTTCATGTATCCAGTGAGCTACAAATTTTTCTCAACTATCACTGAGAAATTCAGGAAATGAAAAAAAAAATATAGGTTA
>WAAE01020250.1:0-18366 GCA_013400495.1 Nicator chloris | reverse complement strand
GTGGTCCCTTCCAACCTCACTCAGTGATTCTGTGAGGTCATAATAGTGTGAGCTGATTTAAAGAAGGTCCTATTTCTCTTCCTGACAATATGCTCCCTCCACTTCTACCAAATCCAGCATTCTTCAGACCCTTCCACAAGATACAGATACTGTGAAGGATAACCAAACAAAAAAAGGCATAACCTGCCAGATACACGAGTTAAATCAACTCATAGAGCTGATAGGAGGTGAGAGAAGGGAGCAGGATTTCCCCACATACAGTTGCAAAAACTTGCATCCACCTAGCTAGACAAAGTGCACTTTAAACATATGCCACATTCTGGAACTGATCTCTCATTATCTGGGTATGAAATTTGTAAAAACATGCAGTGCTAAACTGCAAATATGACCAGCATCCACCTTTATGTCTGAAGTCAACAAGAGCTGCTTTTGGAACACATGAGGAATGCAACCAACTCGGAAAAGTGGCAGTAACCTGTGAATTAGCTCCCACCTGCAACATGGAGATAATCACATCCTTCTCACCATTAAGATTAAACACTTGTGAGAGATATAGTCATCAGATAAATCATTGCTATAGCAAAGCTACAGAGAAAAATGAGTACCTGTCTGCACTGCCAGGCTCACTAGCCTTGTAAATAAGGCCTAGCAGAAGAACAGAACAAAACACTGTGTAGCCACTCATAATTTAACATGGCTTATTCTAAAAACCCAATGAAGGAGAAAACCTGTGGAAAAAATTATGTCAGGATATATATACACGCTGGAAGGGCTAAAGTAGATTCACAGAAGACAGACTTCACAATCCAAACGTTCTTTTTACACCACTAGGAGCATTTCAATCTTAGAAGCCTCCGAATCCACGCAGATACAGATGAAACACTCATTGTTAACTCTGTTTATCTGCAGAGGTTATTTCTCAGCAAAAACACAAATGAAGCAGTGATGACGAGAAAAGCCTGGAATGTCGTAACACTACATGGTGCAACACCAGCCTTCAACACAGCCAACAACTAGAACAGGGAGGGAACTGCCAATCCTGAGAGCACATAGTCGTAGGTGATAACTAAGGAAAAAGAGCAGGAACAACAGCTCCATCTCCCCACATCTGCCTATATGCTGACATCTTCAGAGTGATGGGGATGCAACATGCCAAAGCAGAACTCAGCGGAGCTGGAGAGCTTCTGCTATTTGGCAAGCCCAAGAACCTGATAGAAGTGCTTCTACTAACAGTCTCTTTAAAGCCATACCTCCTAAAATCGTAATATAACAATCTATGATGAGTAAGAAAAACGTATACAAGTATGCTTTACAGCAAACCTATGCATTTAATCAGACTTGGAAAGCCTGGGTTTAATTTTTTCTCTTTACCAGATATCCTCTGTGCCTGAGGCAAGCCACATTGCTACCACAAGTACTGAGTCTTCCTCCAGAGTGCCAAAGATGAGACTTCATAGGAGAACAAGATAACGCACATGCTAAAGTTTGAGAGACACTCAGACAGAACAGTGATGAACATTCCAGAAAAGCCTGGAGAAGTGTGTCCTCAATATTAATTCATTTTTGCTAATGACACAACTTGCAACACATCTCAGTAAAAGCTGTCAAACTATCAAAGGACATAAACACTTCACTTTGAAATAAAAACACATAAATGTTGAAACAACTGCAATACATAAACATGAAAAAAATTCCTCTACCATTTGCTTGGTGCTCTCAGTAACAGCAGTGCAACCCAATTAGTGTATCAAAAAACATAAGAGAACACAAATACAGAAGACAAGCACTCAGAGTCTGCAAAGACGAAATTGCTCAACTCTCACAGCTGCCTACAAGAGCACAGTCCTGTCCCATCATCTGTTCTAAACCTCCACCTTTTTCAAACTTAAGTTTACTTGCAGCAGGTTTTAAGATCCAGTGAATTCCCACTGCTGTGGGCTGATACACTGAGCTGCACGAGGTGTCTCATCAAGCCACACCAACAGCTTTGTCTCACACCATGAGAGTCACGTGGCTCCAACTTCTCCCTTGACCTGACTTGCAAAACAAGAGAAGTGGCAGCACACTGCAGGGCAAGAGCACAGAGGCTCTACCTGGCATCCTGCCAGCCAGCTCTAGCAGATTTTGGTACTGTGTTGTTTTATATATAGCAAGAAGCAGGTCCCAGCCTTCTGCTCAAGCTTCAGACTTCCAAATGGTGTGAGGAGTAATTGCCTGCAGAACAGGCTAATTCTGAAGTGAAAGAGGGCACAGGCAATGGTGTGAGCAATACTGGTGGAGATGCCTGACGTCAAACAGCAAGGAAAAAAATGGAATATCTATGGATTGTCACAAAAATTAAAAAGACTATTTCAGACTGAAGAAAAAAAAAGATAAAAATTGCATGAGACTGGATTGTCACCCCTTTGATGTTTTAGGTCTTTAGTGTCTCCCACTATCCTGTTTCCACCTACATGGGTGCACCTGTAAGTATCTATAACCACATGAGAGTTATTTCTGGCAAGTTACCAAAACTGAAGACACTAACTTCAGCCTCTCAAAATACCCCTCACAGAGCCCAGAGAGCAGAAGGGGAGCAAGGAAAATGAGCAGTAAAGTATATATCCTTGCAGACCTGAATTGTTTTACCATACAAAAATTGAATAAAATGGAAATTAAGGAAATAAATGTCCACATCACAAACAAAAAAAAAATCCAAGAAAAAGAAAAAAATAAAAGGGGAAGGGAAAAAGAACCTAAAATCTGATAACCTGTAACTAGCTGTAAGGCTAAAAATTAATACAAAATTCTCACTAAGATCTCTGCATGGAAGCATTATGACTGAAGAGAAGACATTTACTTAAAGAAATTGAAGACATTTTAAGAACATAACTACTATTCAAAAAAACATTATGGATCAATTAACACACTTACTTTAACAGAAAAAAAATCTAAAGAAAAATATTATATACTTACTATCATTTAGTGTTGTGAAGTCCAAGAATCGATATTCATACCAAACATCTATCTTGGTTTCTACCTGGGGCCTCTTCAAAGTTGAATAGATATTACCAGGTCGTTTTTCATCATGCTTCTCTAATTTGTTCAATCCACAACCCATTTCAGCAGCTCCTGATAGAAGAGGTAGGAAAAAGGGAAAACGCATAAGCATGATTAACTTTGAATTTTTTCTTTCTGGTTTCACGTCCCGCACTAGTACATTAGGGTGATTTTTAATTTTTAAATACGAGCTGCCTACAAACTACGTAAAATCATGGAATTAAATAAATGCTCAGATAGTAACTGAAGTATATACTACTCATATATACCCTCAGGCATACTATTATTTTATTGGAAAATTGACAGTTTAATGTAAGTATTTTGCATCTTTCGAACGCATTCAACGATACACTCTGGAAGACCCATATTCCATTATAAAAGTAGCTGAAAATGCAAAATAACTTGCTAATATTAAGGCTGTCAACCTAGTAGCAATTTCTATATATGCAGTTACTAAAGAGTACCTAGTATTAACTTTTACACAGATCTCTGTAATATTCAAATTGATATCTCGCCTTGTAATTCAATGAAAAAAGTAAGTTCTCTCTGTACAGAACTACCTACATTTACAAAACAACCGCACTTCCTCCCACCTCGTTTTTTTAGGAAATAATGGCACTTTAAAAATCTGTCTTCAAAACAGAAGAGGCACCTGGCCACAGAACTGCATTAGATAAATCTGGTTCTCTTTAATAAGCTGCCAGCCCACAACATTTTAAAGGATTATTCCTGACAACCATTCCTGCTACACATGAAATGTTTCTCAATATCCTGCACATTGTAGCTCATCTGAGTATGAAAGTATGGAAGAATTACTTGGTGAAAATCTCCAGATGATCTAAACCCTCTAATTCCTCTCAACAATACCGGTAGGGCTCGGGCAAATTATTTCAACCAGCAGCAAGTACAAAAGCCGCAAGTATGAAGACACACCAGGTAGGCACCTGAGGTTTTTCATCACAACCCACTCAACATCCTGCCTCCGCCTACATGGAGAAACTCATGCTCTAGGGACAGGGAGGGAAATGCAGAATAAACACTCAGTAACAAAGAGTGGCTCCCACAGGCCACCCCAGACACTTAAAGGCATGGGATCCATTCCGTGGAAACACACTGCATGGAGCATCAGGAAGGTCAGTGTCACAGCCTCTCTGCATGCTCTGCCACACAGCAGTGAGCACCTGAGAAAGTTCAGTCACAGACCAGGGCTGCATTTACCTTGACAGTTTATAAACCTAAAGTGGAGATTGAAAACCTTGTCCAGGTTCACTGTCTCCAAAGAGCTGCTCATAAGCTTATGCCACAGCTCCATCCCCCAAGAGTTTAGAAAGTTAGTCAAATATACAGCCTCAGTGTAGCTGGAAACTACTTGCACAAAATTATCTGTATTTTTATTTATACTGTGCTTTAACTTTTATAAATTTTGTCCCTCCCTTATACTTCCTTGTGAAATCATTCTTATTAATAGTTACCAAATCCCTCGCTGTATTTTGCTATGATAAATGCATTCAAGTCAGTTTCTGCCATTTCCTAGACAGGATCTCTGCTCCCTTCATCACCCCACACACTCTCATTTGCATCACTGTTCTCACTTCTCTACATGAACACAGGTGCCCATATGCTTCAAATGAGATCTTAACAAGGCTTATGAAAATAACATTCATGCTTCCCTGTCTCTACAGCAAATAATACACCTACTGCACCTAAAATCATCATTCACAGCTGAATCATCACATTCACAGTTTACTGTCGACTTCCTAGCAGACAAAGAATCTGTTTCTCCTTATTTTTACCCAACACAACTGAGAAGTTTCCAACTCACCCCTCATAACTTTGCTCTATTCCTCTGTGCTTCTACTGCTCAATAACAGCCTTACCCCATTCTCCAGCACTCTTGGAAGAAGGAGTTGGAAGTCTTTCTCGGCTAAACAATACCACCCCCCTTCATATCATGTGCAAAGTCCATAAATGCACAGCTACATCTTCCTGCAAAGTTCCTAATAAATAGATCAAAATAGGACTGAACAACACATCAAACTTGAAAAAAAGTAACATAACATTTGATCACACAGAACCTGAAAGCAGAAAAAACATTTGCTGTAAAGACCTCTAGCACTGAGAAAAAATGTTAATATATCATCTGTATTCCAGAAGTTCCAATATTTGGTAGATTCATCCAGCAAAAAACAACCTTCCCTGATTATTTTGAAAGAAAGGTAAAAACTACTTTAACCATTTCTATCAATGAAATCGAGGTTTGCAGGCTCAATTTTTTTAATTCGGAATTTAAATTTAAAAATCTTCATAATCTTTTTATGTTTCCAAAGTGATACTTTCCACCTTTTTGTTTTTTGTAATGACAACTATTACCATTAAAGGATTATTCTTTCATATATACAGCAGTTTCTTCTTTTGCCTGTGCAATGCTTCAGTCTAAAATGTTATTTATTTTAATATATTAACGAGCCTAACAAGATACTAGGTATTTTTCCATGAACTATAATGGAACACATCTAGCAATCTACTTGTGCTAGTGATGAATTAAGATAGCAGTATTAACAAGTGTACCAAATTTCTTGTTTCAGTGATGGCTCAGTAATTTTTACACATCATAAGTACACAACATTTTGTAAGGAAAAAAATTCCATTTTCAGAGGTCATTCCGCTGCAGTGCCTGCAACCTTTAGTTGTACAAATAGTCTGAAATCCAGTGGACTCTCAGACAGTGATGGCTGCAGAAGGAGGCCTTGGGGACTTTGCATTTCACATCACAGACAGTTTTGCATTCTTTCCCAAACTGGGGTGAAAGTGCTACAAAATAAAAGCCTGTGCTGCCAGCAGCAGCCACACTCTTCTGTGCCTCTCCAGCAAACATTTTCTCAGCCCTATGGAGAAAACTTCCTCCACCCTCACTGCCCATGTGAGCAATGACCTCTGTGAACAGAGACAATCCACGAGTCATTCAGCATGAGCTACCTGCCCACTTGGGAATGAACTGAAAACACACTTTTTTTTGTTATTAATTCCCTGAGTGACTGCTTCCTACAAGACTGATTTTCACCTTTCTGCTGTTTAGCTAAAACTTCAAACAGTATCCTTGAGGATAAAGGCTTCCTCACATTTCACTAAATATAGGCAGTTATGTTACTTAAAGCATGCATATGGAAAAGGATGATGAAAAAAGATGCTTTCACTTGAAAAAAATGATGGATCAGGGGACAAAAATTAAGTTTCACAACATCACAATCTTTTCCACTGTAATTAGAATACAAGTGCTACAGCAGTAGAAAACAAATCTCAAAAAATCAAGTTCCTACTTTAACAGAGGAGTCTAAGTATGAAAATAATTCCACAGAGGTAGGAATGCTTTAAAGTTTTCTCAAATATACTGATGATGTGTGTATGACAAGTCCTCACTCAATCAACAAATTCTGCTCAAAGTTATTCCACAAATGTCCTTCTGGGACAGCTTGCTTTATAATCTTTCAAAGGCTTTTAACATCAGTTATTACCTTCTTCCTTTCATTTGCAGCAAAGGCAGTGCTGTTCAGTCTTCCCACCACCATATGAAAGTATCTCCTTGCTTTTCACTTACAAATCTATTTGTCAACAGGACATTATTCATCTTCTTAATTTTCTACATTGCAGTTCTCAAAGAGTGCTGTAAAAAATGTTCATCCCTGATGCATCCAAAGTAATCTAAAGCCACTTCAATGCACATTTTCGGAAGGTGTATTACTTTGCCATAAGACATGCTTAAGGTTACCATACTACATAGATTTATCCTGGCTTTCTATACCTGCATGTGAATTCCACATTTATTCATATTAAACCAAAATGTTATCACTAATATTCCCTTTTTAGTAAAATGAAAAACAATCTTTCAAAGACATTGCCAAATTTTCAAATTCTTCTTGCTCTGCAGCAGTTTCTAAGACAAACATTTTCTTTTGCATTTATGCAGAAATTAATTATCAACTCAGATGTTCTACACTTAGAAAAAAACCTTGCAAAAGTAACATTTAATGAAGAACATTAACCCCTAAAATTATGATTTAGCTATGGGCTTTTACAATTACACATGCCAGAAAAACTAATTCTGTCCACAAACTCACTTAGATTGCAAATTCATCTTCCATGATCTGGTTGATCTCAAACTGCTCATGTGTTCAGCCACGTGATGATAAAACTAGAACTGAAACACAAATCTCACAACAGATTGGGGGGTTTTTGTCTGCATCTTCACTTTAATTCTGCAAAGCATCAAGAATAGAATGTATGCTGAGTTGCAGAACAGGAAAGCCTAGCCGATTAATTCCTTAGTTTCTCTTGTGAAGGACAGCAAAGGCCTTCACTGGTTAGGAAAAGAGCAGCTTGCTTCTGCAAACTGAATGCAAAATTTAACCCAGGATGCATACATCCCAAACAAACATCCAACTCACAAGCTGCAGAATAAACCTCTTGCTGCCACCTCCTCCTCCCCAGTAGCGTCCTGCATTGTGTATTTTAGGAGCAGAGGAGCTCTGGGGAGCATCTGGAGGTACAGGACAGAAACCCATCCCACCATGTCAAATGACTTGCCCCTGAATGCTCCTTTTCCATATAAGTTTTACTGAAATCAGTACTGTCCTTTGCCATGAAAAAAGCCAAAAAATTACAACAAATTGTAGTCAGCAAGAGAAAAAAAAAAGCCAGCAGTGTTTCCACTTTTAATCACCTCTGCGATCCAGGAAAATGAATGTATCATGAGTGTATCATAGGAATTTTTACAGCTCTTTTAGAGATCTGTCAAGTTCTCAACTGATGATCTCGGAACCCAAGCTTTGCTAAAATACCCTCTTGCAGTTCGAATCTGCTTTCTCACGTTGCTAGTGCGTGTTCAAAATAGATGAAATACACCAAATTCAGAATTAGCAAAGAAAAAGGATAAAATAATACCATGTAGCTAACAACTTATTTTCTTGTTAACAGTGATTCAGGCCCCAGGATTCCTTCTCAGAAGGAAAAGAGCACAAAGAAAAGAAGGAAAAACAAAAAAACCCTTGCCTTCTATCTGATTTTATTTTAGGGGTATACTGGGGAACAAATGAGGCTAATTTTATGATTTATTGATCCATCCTTCCATGAAACTCCATAGCAATCTATCTCCAAGGAATAATAATGAAAATTACACTGAAATGTAACAGAACCACATGGCTAATGGAAACTTGAATAGATTACCAGAATAGGTAATTTAAGGGATGCTTATCAACTAAGTACATATTGGCTAAATAGTTTATTTCAACTAATCAATGCATAATGTTTATGACTACTTAGAGCGATGATTTGAAAATAATTCCAGAACAATTCTTTTAAATACTTATAATCTTAGAGTCAACTGCTAAGTATATAGCATTAGACTGAATATTCTAGCAAATGTGTAAGTGAAATACACTACCAGCTGAAATAGGAACAAGGTAATTTTAGTACTTACAATGGCAGGCAAGGAAAATGTGCTGTATGGAAAATTAATGCTTGTCAGCTTATTTTTAAGCAAAATTAGTGAGAACAAGCTTGCGTGCATTAACATATTTAAAGCATTTATGGGCCAGGACTAGTGAACATCTTTTCTAAGCTTTATCATTAATTAATTTATTTTTAAAAATACATATCCTAGGTTACTGCTAATGTTCTTTTCACAAAATATAGAATATAGTATTCTTAGTGATGAATGCAGCAGCTGGAAAACATGATAACTGCAATGTATTAATAGGTTTTCTCTCTTGATTTTGGTTAAGACCTTTCATCTTCATTCTTCCTTCCATGGGTAATACTTAGGTATCTCACAGGGATGCTGCAAGGCATTTACAAATAATTACAGGACTTCACATTTGTTGTGCAGTGATGAGACATGCTTATTTCCTTAAACCCTCACTCCTGCAATCCTGACCTTTCCATTTTCAAAATAATAAGCACTTCATGCTCAGTTCACTTCCTGGCATGTGGTCACTTAATTCCTGCATCCTTCCCAGTCTACAAAACACCAGAGTGTTTAGTCCCCACTCAGCTCTAAACAAACCCTGAGAGTACTTGCAAATTATAGTCGAGTCCTTTTCCTAGCACAGTGAAAGCAGTGAAGCAGAGGAGGAATAACAAGGCAAAAAAAACCCAGCACAACAGAAGCAGAGAATTAAAAACGCCAGACCTGACAAACTGGGCGTACAGATAAACAAAGGAAGCAGAATAGGATGCCAGGATGATCCTTCATCAGTTTCCAGAAAAGAGCCATGCTCCTGACTTCTCCTCATTTTTCCCACCCTGGCTTACCACTGCACAGGTTTTTTTGTGAGATTACATCATCTAAGAGGGAAATTCCTTACTAAGAGATACCCACTTAGTCTTTTTTTTTCAATAGTATTACCATCCAGGAAGATATGTAAGCATACATTCAACAAGTACTGCAATAATTTTTGTTTGTGTGGAGAGATCGGTGCTTAAGTAACTAATGTTTACCAAACAATTTGAAACATTCTGAAAAACTTATAGATACAAGGAACAATTACCATAAATCAGTCCCATCTATTGTCAGATGTTACAGCTGACCAATTTTTTTTTACCACATACTTATGAATTTGACCAGTGCTGTCAGGATTTCAGACTTGAGGCTGATAACTAAATCTCAGCTTACAGGAAGGTTGGTGAAAGAATAATCCCAGATTTATCCTTTATGATTGATTTGATTTAAATTAAACTGCAGAGCAACCCAAGTAAATCTGCAATTAAGGTTTTCAATTTCAAAAAGCAAATCTCAAAAACTAAGGAATTCATTAGTGAGATGAACAGGAATGAGCAATGGGAGGATGTAAGCACAGGGGAGGTCTGGAACATGTTTAAACTACAATATGAGTATCTGCAGAACTTGGAACCCAAGGAAGTGACAAGAGAATTCATAAGAAGGTTTCCAGACACAGTGAGATGAATTACCTAATAAAGAAGGAAACGTAGAATAAGCAGAGAGCTTAAGGGACAGGAACAAAGTTCAGCTGAGGAACAGTCTCGGATCAAGAAACACCAGCATAAAATGAAATGTGCCAGAAGCCAAGGCAAGTCGGAGAAGCCAAAGATACCACAGCTCAACAGAAGCAGAACACAAATCAGGACTAATCTGGATTCATACTAAGAACTCTGGAAGACCTGTCATGATGAACTGCAGCCCCAGCTGCTAGAATTAAAAATCAAACTATTTCATCAGGTTTGGTACTGTCTCCCAGGGAGATAAGAAAATGTACTGACTACACAAAAAAAAAAAATAGAGAAAAACATAATTTGGCCAATTAAGATAATTGCTAGTCTAGCTTCCAGAGTTTCTAAGCTTAAGGAAGAAAGCAAAACAATACATGGATAACTATGATATGGATTCAGTAAAGTTAGAACAGACTACCCTGACAGCTCTTGTAAACACAACTCACAAAGAAAGCACAGCGCTAGCATGCAGCATGTCAAGCAACACACCAGCATGATAACATGATTTCAACAAACTCTTATGAGGTGCTATTGTTCTCATTGCAGTGTTCACATCACTGATTTGGGGTCGACTCTGCTACCCTTGCATAACACACTTACTTTGCTCAGTGCTGTTTCTGGGCCTGCAAGTCACTAGGCCACTCTGTGGGCTTCCTGCCACCAGCCACACTTAAACCCCTCTAGGGAAACAGAGCTGGTTTGGGCACGTGAGCAACAGGGTGGGAGGGAGAGGAGCAAAGAGGATCAGAGAGAACTGGTGGAGGATTAAGGCAAGCGTTGCACTACCTGTGGGGAGCAATGTGAGGAACAGTAGGTTGGTGGGAGACCCTTGCTTCCCACACCACCCATATCACCCTGTAACACTCCTCCAAAATATTTAATACTTGATGATACCACGATGTTGTCTTTCAGTAAAGCAAAAGATTCAGGTAATACCACATCTTTCTACAAAATACTTTTAGGCGGTGTATTTTTGGTCAAGATAACAAAGTGTTTATGTCACTGAACAATGCACAGGTAAAATTTATGCCAAAATATTATGTGCAAACATGGGTGCTAAGAAAGACTTAAGAGAACTACTATCAAGAACATAAAGAGAAATCACAGCAGCTTAGAAAATAAAGACTGAATTAACCTGACAAAAGCATGCACAGGAATGTTAGATATGAATCCAACTTTAAAAGAAAGTTAACCCCACACCACTCTGAACTCACAGAAAACAGGCATGAGAAACAGATGCATATTGCAATGCATGCACAGCTGCTTAATGACAGTGAGTAAAACCACAGTAAATCACAAAACTACAGACTTGACAGTCCTGCTTACTGTCTTTTGCTAGCTTCCCTTGGAGTAGGACCCCAGCCACCTGATGAAGGCAAAAAGTAAAGTAGATCACTAGTGCCAGGTGTGAAACTGTGGGATCTCACATGAAGTTAGGAATGGAATAATAGTTATGCGAATATTTTTTACTTACTTCAAATACAGACTTCATCAGCTTTGATTTTTATTCTTCACAAGTCTGTGACCCCAGCTTTTCCACCACAGAGTCTAAGGCCAGTTCATTATACCCGATATGGTATTTGTGTTTCCCAGTACCACAGCTCAGAACTCCCTTAGGTATTTAATCACAGCTGTATATACTCATTTCATGCTTCATTCTCATGGGAATGCCAACATTCAAGAGGTGGAAAGCCCCTTGTCTAATGTAACTTACTTGAGGTTAAGCTAGATTCCTAAAATAACCCTTTATTCTAAGACTTTTCTTTTTCCCTAGAAAAAAACAAAAATTAAATACACATATGTGACCACTAGCATGGTGAAAAAGGTGGTTATTGCCACTAACCTGTTATTCAATACCAGGACCTGAAATGGATTATATTCATTAAAAAAAAAACAACAACATAAAAGTAGATCTGTAAAAAGATCCCTCCCTTGTAAGCTAGAGGCCAGCTACATCTTGATAAAACTATTCTCCTACAAAATAAATAATTTTTTTTTTGTAATAGGAATTAAAAATAAAGCAGTATACAATCAGACCACACCTTCCAAACTTTGGCTGAAAACAATAAAGAACATTCTTTCAGGTATAGTTATGTTTTTATTATTTTAAATACAGCATTCTCTTTAGCACAACAGCCACCCCTACCAAGACTCCAGCACCGCTCCCTGTCCTGCCACACAGCAGCCTCTGGTTCAGCTCGTTCTCTGGTCCGAGCTGGGAGCGCTCTGGAGGGAAGCACGCTCAGGCGTAATGGAGAACAAATGTCTCCCATTAATTATTTGACTAAGCCGAAAGTATCAAAGAAGAACTGTGAAGTCCATTCAGCTAAATTCCCCGTTTCCAGAAATACACAGGCGGTAAGAAGAGGCTGTTGTGACAAGAATTCTGACAAACCAGAGAGAAGAGAGATGTATTTCACACTCAGACGTACAAATGCTGAACCATGGTCACCCTGCCTCTTTGTATTGTAAGAAAACCGTGCTGAAACGCTATCAAGAACTTGAAAAGGCAATAAAATTGGAAAACAGAGACTGTAAAATCCCAGACCCCAGCCAGCCACACGATGGCACGGCACCGCCGCCTCCAGGTGCCCGGCATGTGAGGAGCGGCGCCGGGCTGGGCGGGCGCCCACCCGGCTCCCCTCAGAGCTCCCTCCTCTGCCTCACCACGGCGGCGGCTGGACGCGGATAACCATCCCGCTGGCTGGAAAGGACTGCCGGCGATGCCGCCTCTGGTCCGCCCCGGCCGCGGGCGGCCCAGCGGAGCCCGGCAGTCCCCGCACCCATGGGCTGACAGGACGGCACCGCCCGCCGGCCCCGCCGCCCTCCCGGGCGGGCTCCGCGCTGGCCCCTCGGCAGGAGCGCAGCGAGCGGACCCTCCGGACCAGCTGCACAGCCCGAAACCCGGCCGGGGAGTGGGCGGGAGGCAGTGCCCCCCCCGCGCCGGGCTCCAGCAGCCCCTCCGAACCCGGGCACGCCGGCCAGTCCGCGCCCCGTTCCGAACTTCAGAAGCCAGAGGACTACGACGAGTGGGAGCCCAGGAGTGCCTGTCCCCGCTCCGGCGCGCCGACCCTGCCCAGCAGCAACCCCCTCCCGCCCCCTCACCAAGTTTGTCCGCCGAGCCGGTGGGGTGCGTGGCAGTACCTGGGGCAGGCAGCGGGCGAAGCGTAGCCCGGTGGTGCTGAAGGATGCCCGGCGGGCGGAGACGGCCGGCCCCGCTGACAGCGTTTCCTCCTCCTACTCCGGCTGCCGCCCGTGCCCGCCCGCCCGCCGCACTCCGGGGCCGCTCCCCCCTCGGCTCCGCGACAGGGAGGTGCCCGGGCAGCGCCGCGCCGCCACACGGCCCCGCCGCTCGGCACAAAGTTTGCGCGGCGCAGCCCGGGGCAGCGGCTCCGCTCCTCCGCTCCCGCTCAGCCCGGCCGGGGCCCGCGGCCACTTCCTCTTCCTTCGAGCGGCTGCGAGAGCCCCGCGCCCAGCCCCAGCCGCGCAGGGATGGGGCAGCCGCGCTTCCCGCCCGCTCCAGCGGCACGGCCCAAAGGCGGATTGCTCCGCCCGCCGGCCAGGGCGGGAAGTCCCCACCCCGGCCCCAGCCCAGCTCCCCTGTACTCCCCCCGTCTTCCCTGATGATACCAACTGGGAGGAGCGGCCGATACCTCGGAGACTTGTGCGGCCTTTCAGAGGGACATCGATAGGTTGGGGAGCTGGGCAGAGAAGAACCATCTCAAATTCAACAGTGACAAATGCCACTGGAATGCAAATGAGTCCTGCACCTGGGGAGGAATAACTCCATGTACCAGTACAGGCTGGGAGCCAACCTACTGGAAAGCAGCTCTGCAGAGGAGGACCTGCGGGTCCTGAAGGACAACAAGCTGTCGATGAGCCAGCAGTGTGCCTGTGGAGCAGAGAAGGCCGAGGGAATCCTGGGATACATCAAAAAGAGCATTGCCAGAAGGTCAAGGGAGGTGATGCTCCCCCTCTGCCCAGCCCTGGGGAGGCCACATTTGGAGTGCTGTGTCCAGTTCTGGGCTCCTCGGTACAAGACACACATGGAGCTTCTGGAGCAGGTCCAGCAGACAACTATGAAGTTGGTTAAAGGTCTGGGGAGTCTTTCTTACAACAAAAGGCTGAGGGAGCTGGGCCTGTTCAGCCTCAAGAAGACGCAACCAAGAGGGGAGCTCATTAATATGTATAAAATATCTAAAGGGTGTGAAGAGGATGGAGCCAGGCTCTTCTTCATGGCGCCAACCACTAGGACAAGAGGCAGTGGGCAGAAGCTGATGCACAGGAAGTTCCACTGGAACATGAAGAAGAACTTCTTTATTGTGCGAGTGACTGCACACTGGAATAGATTGCTCGGAGAGGTTGTGGTGTCTCCCTCACTGCAGAAGTTAAAAAACCATCTAGACACAATCCTGTGCCATGTGCTTTAGGATGACCCTGCTTGAGCAGGGAGGTTGGACCACATGACCCATTGTTGTCCCTTCTAACCAGCTCCAGGTCAACTGAGTTCAGCTCCCTCAGCCTCTCCTTGTAGGACACATACTCCATCCCCAGCCTAATTGGCCCTCCACTAAGCTTGTCAACAACTTTCTTGGCAATGGATTCTGAGAGGGGAATGACATACGTGGAGCCAAATAGCTGTGGATCATCACATTTTCCGAGCTACTGACATGCTGTTACTTTGTTGGCTGTGGTCTTGCAGCCTACTAGCATGCCCACAGCCTTTGCAACAGAGCTGCTACCCAGACAGGCAGCCCCAAGTCTAAATCTCTTTTAAGGTGCCCTCCCTTCCCAGAGGCTGAATTTTTGTGCTTGTTAAATTTCAAAAAGTTCATGCTGGCTAGTTCTTGAGCCTGCCCACTTCCTTTTTTCAGCAGCCCAGCCCCGAAGCTGCTTGATGGCACCTCAATATGCAGCCATATGCAAACACGGCAACAGTGGATCCTGTCATCTCCTCCAGGTCCTTGAAAAACATGTTAAAATACAAGAGGATTCCACTTGCTTCTGTCCTCCAGGCAAAGTGCAACCCATTAAACTGCAACTGTCTGACCCCAGCTATGCAATGAGCTTTTTACCCACCTAGCTGTCCACTCACCCAGACAAGAGAGTCCTAAGCACATACAAAAGTAGAACAGGAGCCAGAGCCTATTACCTTATTAAAGTTGCCACGGCATCAACTACCATCCCCATGCCTGCAAATGCCTACATTTTGTCAAAGGTGGCAAACATTCGGTGAGGCTTGGTGGCACAGAGTGCAGCTGCTGTCAAGGCATCAGTCAGATCTTCCCAGCAGCCTCAGCCCAGAACCCCAGCCCAGCAAGATTTGTCCAGGCCAAGTTCTCAGAAGAATCCCTCTCTTGATCCTCATCCATTGCTGGTAGCTCTTTGCTTGCTCCAATCTTGCCTCCAAGTGCACAGTTCAGGTCATTGAGGCAAAGGCAGCTCCGAGTACATCAGCCTTACCTGTGCTCATATTCAACAGCTCTTCGTGTTCCTTGTCCAGCCCTTAATGTTAACAGAGATTTCTGAGAGCAACATGAGATTCCACAAGCCCTTGTGTATGTCTGCACCCATCCCTACATGCTTTGATATTTCTGTAACTCCTTCACTATAACCTGTCCATGCTTCCACCATGATATTTTTGCCATGAAGTTCAGTCAGGTGTTCCCCACTTAGCATAGCTGGTATCCCAATTCATCAACATGGTTTTCTACTTGGATGTGTCACTCTTGCATTGGGAAAAGGCTCCATTAAATATCTGCCTGCTTTCCTAGACTCCCTTCACTTTTCAAAGTTGCCTCCCATTTACCAGTTTCTCAAATAAGCCAAAGTTTGCTCTCTGAAGTCCAGAGACTTGATAGCCTCTCCCTCTTCAATGAGCTCCATTGTATGATCATGACTATAGCTAGAGTTGCCATTCTCACATTCCTAGACAATTTTTCATTGTTAGTGGACATCCGTTAGTGCAACACCCCTGGTTGGCCCATTCCGGATATCTACCAAGAAAGCTTCCTGAAATTTGCTGGATTGCTTCCATCCCAGCATGTTACTCATCCAACTGGCAGGAAACTTCACTCCTCTCCAAAAATCAGGATCTGTGACCCATAGAGGTCACAGACTTGCTATTTTAATCAACTTTCATCAAGAGTAGCTGGTCTGTAATCCACCACTGTCACCCTCTGTAGTCACTCCTTTGATCCTTAGTGTTCTCAGCCAGTCTGATTGTCAGTCCAACAGTTCCATACACTCCAGCTTCTCTTCTTACAGAGGGGGCAACCCTCCGCCCTCATCTTCCCTGTTTCTCCAGAAAAACATGTATCCATCCCAAATGTAATGCTTATGAACCAAGTCTGGGACTTTGTGCACCACCTTTATTGTACATCTTATTAGGCCAGAAACCTGTTCAGCATCTCCTAAAACACCCTTGACTAGGACAGAAACTGCTTCAAATCCTTGTGCCCAGCAGGCACAAATACATTTGCTACACCTGGTCCACTTAAGAATCTCTCCCTACTGTGCAGGTGCATAAACGAAATTAAATTATGTAAAAATAGATAAAGCACTACGTTGGCACATTAATTCCTTCCTAAGTGCAGAATATTTCTCTATTAAATGCTGGTATTGTGATGGATGCCATCTATTTGAAAGTACTCCCCCCACTTTTCCCTCAAGTCCCATCAAGGGAAAAAAAAACAAATTCTTCAGTGGCCTCAAGTTGTCTTGAAGTACAGCCATCACCATTAGCACGTAGTCAGTAGTCAAAAGCATAACATCAACACAGGCACTAAACTACGAAACAAACATTAGCAATGCATCTTCTCTGGGAACTTTGCTTTTCTCCTTTTTCTATTTCCTTCTGTGTGTTTTGGTTTTATCCTCTCCATTTCTTTTAATTATACACACAGGTTTTCCTCTTTTCTTGTCCTCCATCATTTTTCCTCCACTCATTAGTTTCTCTGGCTTTCCAACCATGTGAGAAAGCAGCATGCAGTCACATCAGGGTGCCATGTAATTGAGCTGTTTTTCTAATACTACTGTTAAAGCATATGGGGAAGTGTGTAGGGAGAAGTGAAAGTGCAGCTTTCCCTGTATTGTAAACACATCAGGTCAAAGACGGCTCCAGAAGAAACATCCTAGGCACCAGACCTTGCCAACACCATAGAAATTGCAGATCTACACCATAGGGATTGAATTGAAAGAATGTCTGACAACACTGAAGACTTTTGCTGGTGCAGTATCTTCTTGGATACATAAAGGAAACCAGAAAAACAACATTCCTGGATGTCTGTAGATTGTTATGAAGCAGCAGTTCTGTACAGATGAAAAGTATTTCAAAGTAGTGTTTACAACAGGTCACAAAGCACAAACCTAGGCACTACCAACCATTTTTCCACTGCCCACTTCACAGTCATGTATCAGACATAACTGCAAACTTACAGCCATCACATACGAGGTGTTTTGATGCACCATTTCAACCTGGAATTCCTCGACTCCAGCACGACATTCACAACCCATTAGCACAGTCCTGCACTTTTCAGTAGAGAAAAATTGGAATTTAAAGTTTGTTCCATAGGAGTTTTGATGCGAACATGTTTTCCTCTGACTACAAAAGTATATTAGAGAAGCAGCAGATTGATTACCTGAATAGGATCCCTCTGTTATCACCTATTTAGGTAACCCAATATTGAAATTATGTAATTCATGCAACTTGAAACAGAGCATAAAATCTAAAATGATGATGTACATCTAAACTATTCTTTTTAGATTACCACTGTGAGAATTTCAGATTTCAATTCTGGCTTGCTAGTGTTCATGTATTTTTTTTAAGTATGCACTTTTGACATATTTTGGGGTTATTTGCCTCTTCAAGAGCCATTTCGGTAAAGCCTTGTTAAGATACAATCTAGAACTTAATCTGTAATAGGTATTTCATGTGGTATTCCAAAACCAGACAATATTCTTTCCATGAGAAATCTGATCAACTGGAAAAAATCCTAAACAAGCATCCTGGACATTTCAGAGTTGTGGTGAATACATATACATCTCCCTGCAGAACAATAAACTACTGCAAAACAGTAGTGACTTGGTAATTAAGTATAAAATACTACTCTAACAACCACTTAACTATAAACAACTGAAGGACCTTATTGCTTTAATCAACAGTAAGATGTTGCCCCTAGACGCTCCATTAGGGAATATTAGTTTGTCCTGGGAGTGAAAAGAGCTTAAAAATGTTTTATTTCTGTGTCTAGTCAGTGTAATCTCTCTGGTAAATCCACACATTTAGCAGTGCAGAGCTCTACAACTGTGCTGGTTTAGGGCAAA
>WAAE01020247.1:0-43114 GCA_013400495.1 Nicator chloris | reverse complement strand
CCCAGTTTATGCGAGTTTGTTTTAAAATGAGATTGGAAAAAATCTAGTGTGTAATCAGAAAGATGCTGCTTACGATACCAAAGTGCAGAAAAACGAACAGATTCTCAAAGCAGGGGCAGAGACGGAGCAGATCCCACTTCAAACAAGGGTGAAAAGTTCAAGCATTTCCTGAAATGACGCAAAGAAAATGTGCTCCAAATGAATGAGAATTTTCTGATCCATTTGCACATTGGTTGGGTAACAACACCATCGCTGACGTGAAAGAAAGGTCAGATCTCCCCCTCCTCACGCTGGGGGTCATGAGAACGACTTGGGAAGTGCCAGTCACTGGTTGTTCTAAAGGCTCATTTCTCTGAGAGCTCTGCTAATGTAGGTTCAGAGCAGTATGCTGTTACCTACAGAATTTTACAGTGGGCTTTATGGATGGTTACAAAGAGGAAAACTTTAGACTAGATACAAAATATTCTAGAAAATATTTTCTGTTCAAAAGTCAATTTTAAGTTTTGTTTTTCTTTTTGCCCTGACTTTAATGATCTCCTTATCAAGAATTTTAGTTGTGTTAGGAGAAGAGTATAACAAAGAACTATAAAGCCTTTATTTACAAAAATTGCAAGTATTAGCAAGATGTAGGCAATAAAAGGTAGGTTAATAAATTAATATTTCTGTCAGTTTTACTTAGATTCTCTTCTTCAATCAAACATAGAAAACAGTTGCTTTTTTGTTTTAACATTCTTGTTGGCAACATAAAAAAGGGAAATTGGTGAAATATCTTAATATAAAACAAGTCACTAAGAAGTTCAATAAGCTCAGGAATAAGACCCTTTAGTTTATTCAGGACACTGTTTATTCTTGCCTTGGGAATAGTATGATAACCCTGTACCTTTGCACTGCAGCTATTTAGCCAGACAAGGAGTAAAAATGGAATCAAACATTGCAAGAACTGACTTACATCATTAAAAAGATTCAAAGAAAACCAAAATCTGGCAGGTTAAAACACCTTTTTTAGCCACAGTCACACAGTGCCTTCATTTTTAAATAATTTTCAGTATCACAAACCTCCAAACACTCTGAGTTTCGTTGCATTTAAATGACTGTACAATTATTTGGAAACATACCTAAGCTTATCTGGACAATCAGAAACTCTCATATTTGCAAATGGAAATGTCAAATTCCAAGGACAGCCACACAGGACACTGCTCCCATGAGAACCAGGAAACGCATGAACTTAAAATAAAGGCACAAAGGAGAAACAATCTGACTCTCTCTGCTTTGGTTTTGTTTGCTGGTTTATTTGTTTCTGTTGTTTTGGGTTTTTTTAATGGGATTGGTGTGGGCCTAGGAGAAGCATTCTCATTCTGTCTTCTGTTAATCCAAGTAATTTACCTACCTTACTAAATGATTTTAATAATCTTACGTATTCTATTAAAAATGTAAAGAGAAGCAAAGAAAATATTTTTATTATTATTTCATTATAGATTTATAACTTTATCATACTTTCCCAGATTTTATAAGGATTTTAATGGCTGTTTAACTACCGCCTAACACACATCTTCTTTGTCTCTGTGTTTGCATCTTCACTTTCTTACTGCATTTACTGTTCAAGAGGAAAGGTGATGTAATGAAACATTACACTCTAAGTGAAACACAGTGAACATCGGAGCTGCTGTAGCCATTTTCTATAACTGCATACTTGCTGTGATATAAAAAATGACAACAATTTCATCTGAATTGCTTCCCATTTCTTTGCAAAACAAATATTTTGTAAAGAGAGACAGATTTGTACTATGCACAGAAACTTTCTGAACATGGATATTGTAATGATTAGGACAATCCTTTATTCTTCCTTTCCTTTTTCTACTCAACAGGTTTTGAGAGCTTTGTAGTACTCAAATACCATAAACAGGCAGTTAATGCAGGCAGACATCTGAAAAACTGTGACTAGTTGACTTTTACTGGCTCTGTAACATTGATAGAGGCAGTGTAAGTCCACAAAAGCTATATCTGTACACAGACATTACCAAAATTTTTTCTCTCTTATTACTGGGGAAAAAAAAAAGACATGTAGGCAATTTCTTTTTTTTTTTTTTTTCTGTCATGAACTCTTAGTCCATATTTTCACCATTAAATGTCTGTTTTAACTGACGTAATCACTAAAATTTGAAGAGAACCTGAATAGCCAGGAAACTTCTGTCTCAAATATCAGATTTAAATAGTTTTCATTCTTCATCAGTAACAAAGTACAACATTCTATCATCTTCTGCTTATATAATATTAGACACTTAGTTTTTTGACCTGATATGTGGATGTATGCACCATTTTTTTTTTATTCCATAAGCTCCCATCTCAGAAACATTTAGAAAAAGTTGATCATTAACTAATGCCATCTGCACAATCCCAAAAGAAACGCGTACAATTCCACCTGACAACTCTCTTCCTCATCTCTCTCTGAACCTTCTGTCAAGACAATAAAACAAACATAAGATGGCACAGAATGGGTTTCATCTAGCCACAGACTTTGCCAATCTCAAGGTTGCCTAATGGGCAAAATGTTTTATTCTAAACCAAGCCTTTTGAGATTATAATTATTTAGAAGGCACTAGATGGTATACCCAGTTGCTGGGAATAGCACACCATTTTGGGATAAAATCCAGATTTAAATGAGTATCTATGCTACACATCTGTCACCATTATGTTGCAAAGGCTCTATCTTGCAGTTTATTTCAGTGGTTGACAGAACTGAGACATACTATAGGAGTTATCTTTTAAAATATTAATACTGGAGAAGACTGTGTGCTTTGCTCTACAGATATAAAAGACAGAGGGGAGGAATGTTTCTCTATTCTCCAGTCTATCTGAACAGTTAGCAGCAAGCAAAGAGTACAGAGCACTAATTTCTAGAGCATTTAGTGTTTATACTCTCTCAGTAGCTTGTAATGAGTCAGCATAATTAGATAAATCAATGTGCAATAAAGGACATTAAAAACCACAGCACTTGCCACCCTGGCACTCAGGGTCCTTTGGGTAATTTAATCCTGAGATTTTTCCAGACCAAAAGGTAAAGAATTCATTCTCTGAAAGAGAATGTTAATGGGACAGCTTCCTTGTTAGCTCTCCTTCTTGGTAAATCCATACTTGCAATCCAAGAGCATTCTTAAAATGGATTATCAGGGGACTTCAAAAGTGATCCACTCAGGTGAATGATGGTGATACTTTTGCTATCATTTTGAAGGGCATATGAAAATCTCTTGTGGGCTCAAGAAAAGCTCAGCTTGTGAAATATGCAAGAGGGTTAAATATTTGGACTGTCTCTGTATTTCCCTCTACATGCAAAGTGAGCAGTTTTCTGCTTGGACCCGTCAATACTAAAACTTTGCCAGCAGTCTTTGAGCCTAGTCCCAGTGGACAGCTGAAGGGCAGGCCTGCAGAAAACTTCATCTGATGCAGCTTTCAAAAATATATTTTTAAAAAAGTGGTTTTGATTTGAGATTTCATTTGTGGTGAACGGACAAAGAAGCTCACCTGTACTAATGTCTATGCCCACAAAGGAAAATATAACTCTCCTAATGCCAGTTTACAGTCTATTTTTTTTCCAAGAAAACTTTAGGGTCTTTCTCTCCACCAGGAGCTGTCTAATTATGTAAAGGAAAAGTGATTAACTGATTATGATGAATAAATTAATCTCTGAGGACTTGTATGTATTCAGACATTTCTAATTAGTATGGTTTTCATGAAGAAATTCAAGGCAATCCTCTGTTCCTATTAGTAATGATTAACAGAACAATAAGTAATTTTTGGCAGCTCCCTGCAAAATTATTAAAATTAACTTGGGATTAAGGATTTGTGAAAAATTTGTCACTGATTAATGATGTGAGACTGACAAGTACAACACACCCCCCTGGAAAAACACCAATACCTAATGATTTCATCAAGCAACAATGGAGCAGGGGTATCCTATCACCTCTGCCAGAAATGTTGGTTCCCTTTTCAGGTTCCCTACTCCTCAGTTTTCCTAGTGAAGATCACCAGATATTGCATGCAAGAACAGTATGATTCTGTTCCTGCATCTCAGGACATTTCACAATGCTTTTTCAAGTTCATTTTATAAACATATTACGTACCAAATATTTTTGCAGCCCCTTGTTTCTTTTTTTTTTTTTTTGAAATGTACTTTATCAAATGTGTCAAAATTGTCCCTTCATTGATGACTGATCTTTATAAGCAGCCTTTAAAAATAAAATAATCAGTGTTTAACAACAGTAATTTGAATTTTGAATACTTGGTCACAGAGACAGTTTTGAGCAGATAGTTAAAGTGGCTGTGAAACAAACAGACATAATTCCAGGATGATCAAGAAAGCTATTTCTAGCAGATAAGTACATGCCTCTGTACAGAGCATCATTCATGCTGTTCTGAAAGTATTCATAACATCAGAGAAGAAACATGAATTTAAACCAAAACAGGCATAAAGAATAACTAATAACTTCCTTGGGGAAAAAGAGAACCACGAGAGGAGGCTGAGGGCATGTCTATCCAGGAAAATGAAGTACAATGGAGACAGTTTCTGTCTCCCTTTATCAGGATAATATTTTTACACATCATGATGCAGTTCCCTCTAAGTGTAATAATTTGGATATAAAAGGTAGTAGAACATAAGATATTCTCTAAAGTAGGCAGCCAGCCTCTGAAAAGGCTTTATTAACCCATAGACAGAGCACTGTGTGGCTACACTGGTCCCAGGTCAGGGGACCCTGCTTGCAGAACCCTGTAAGCAACTCAGTGACCTGGGGCATCATCCCTGGCTTTGGAAAAGGAATGGGAAATCAGTGGTGCTATTGCTCTGAATGAGTATACTGGAAAGGTTGAGGGTAGGAAAGGAGCAATTTCTGCTAAATGACATCAGCAACACAGAAATCAGGAGGCCTACGACCTCCACATTTTGGTTCTCTTTTCTACTAGGAGTAGTACAGGACAAATCTCTGCCTTTCAGAGGGAACGTAATCAATTTACAAATGAGATTCAGTCACATTAACACCTGAAATGACAGGCTGTCTAGGATGATCTGGGACTTCTCTTTTAAGTCCTTTACTGCCCACTGTGTTAATAGAAGAAGTGTTAATAGAATCCTATTAGCCACTTTGTTAGTAGAAGCCAACTATGTACAGAAATGTACAATATCTGCCTTACTAAACCCTCAAAATAGGCCAAAAATCTGCAGGATATGGTAACCTTTTGCTATCAGCTGTAGTCTCATGTTTTGAGTAATATGAACCTGTTGAGTGGATATATCTGTTTCCAAACACGAAAAAATGTTGGTTTATAAGGGAAGGTTTTCACTTTTTTCCACCCATTGTCATGGCATTAAGTGGACAATTCATGGCAAGGACCAACATTACAAAATGTTGCAGCCAATCTGAAACTTTTCTGAGGGTCAAAAACTCTAATTAAGGAGAGAGTTAAATGCAAAATTCTAATTGGGTATTGGTATTGCCACACTCAACTGTCATAAAAATGTTCGTTGACTCTGCTTTAGAGAATCCTTCATCAATACTTGAGTGACATCCAGAATTACAGCAAAATTCATCATTATGCTCAGTATCTGGTCTGTGTTCTCATTGTCAGTCTCCTTCTGTCTCATTTTGCCTCATTGAAAAAATGAGAAAATTGTGTCTGTATATTTATTTTAATAAACAATGGGGAGACAGTTGTGAATACCTGGCTCTCTTTATACATTTCTTTCTGCTCACTTCCCACCTACACATATAAAAGCTTTTTTCAGGAGGCTGAGCGCAATGCATTGGAAAAGGTTGTCAAAGCAAGAAAATGCTAGCAAGAAATGCTAGCAAGTGAAAAAGTGCACCTACTGAAAGTTACATCTCCTTCCCCCCTACTCCCAGAATTAGCAGGATTGCAGTTAATGCCTCTGTTTCCTCAATAATAGCCATTTTCACTGTAATCAACAATGATGTCACAAAGCAGGAATTATGACTTCAAAAAAAGAAATAAACTATGGGAGTATCTGGACTCTTCAAAATCAAAGACCTTTTTTTCATGCAAATGTCTTTACTTATGAAGAAGAAAACATCTGATGCAAATGGATTTGTTTCTAAAGAGATTATTTTTCAAAGATTTCTGTGAGGAAAGGACTTCTTTACAAAGTCTACTGGACTATTACAGCTCTGTAGTAGTGGGTGGTATTATTTCAACATCCATTGCTGTAAATCCATAGTCCAGTCAGAAATTTGACTTGCACAAATGATTGCTGCTGAATAAGTGGTCAACACAGAGGGCTCCTCTATTTAGCTGCGAAATGTTTTTGTTCAGAGCCTTGCATTTCAACAATTTATTATTTTCCAGGATAAACTATTCTTTGTGTTGAAATTGCTCATACATATTCCTACACTGAAGGCGATTGTGTGTGCTTGCGTGGGTATGTATATGTAAATGTTGGCAAAATGTGTATTTCACTCATTTATAAATTTATTGAAGCAGGATGAAGCAGTGCTCTCATTTGCTGTCATTCTGCAGACACTTAATTTGCACTCAAATGCCTCAAAAATGTCTTCACTTGAAATCTGCAAAGCTGCAGCGAATTCAGCTTGCAAACAATGTACTAAAAGAAAAATAAAGATCTGAGCGTTTAGGCACACAATGACAAAGCATCATTAGTGAGGAAATTGTAGTATTTCCTGAAATAAGGTTTGCTGTAAGTACATATTCATAAATAGCTTGCTTTTAAATTTTGCTATACGAGAATGTTACTCCTATTTAATTAAGCCTAGAAATGTATTTACTGCAAACTACACAACACCTTTTCACCGAGGAGATTCCTTTACCTTTCTCTGACCTAGCTGCCATAGCTGTAAAGCCCCTTCCCCTTATTTAGGTAAGGCTTGGGGGTCCTGGGCAGAATGTGGCATACCATTGCTCAAGCTAAAGCACTGTTCGGTCCCTCTTCTTCCTCACAGATTATTTTAACAAACTGAAACCAAAATCCTGTCAAACAAACAATTGTAACTCCTTCCCAGCCTCCATACTGCATTTTGACAAGAACTGGGGCTCAAAAAGTGACATCCCCTTTTAGCCATTGACTCCACTGATTTCTGCAAATGTTGGATAAGACATTAAGAATGAAGCAAGATGCAAATAGGCACTGAGGTGATGTCTATAGCAGCACTGCAGTACAAAACAAGACAGCCTGCTCCCTTGTGATGCCCTCAGAAAGCTTACTGAGTGAGCAGTGTGGGAATGCTGGAGTTCTTTAGGATTCTGCAGTTGCTCTAACATTCCTATATACACAAGGCTAAAAAATGGACAGCCCTTTCTGACAAACAGTGCAACTTAGTCCTGTCCTTTCTATCCTAACTTACCTTTTGTTCCTGACTTCATTCTTTGACTAAATTACACAAAATAGATATTAATCCATATTTCAGTTTTTTCAAACAGAATTTAGCTGACATCTGAAGTCCATAGATGAAAAGATTCAAATTTTGACTCTGATTAAATAGTATGCAGACTGCAGAGATAAATGTATCCAAGTGAGAAATGCTAAACTGCATCACCAAAGGATCAACTTCCCATCACTGATTCAGGATTTATTATTATCATCATTTTACAATAATAGAAAGTATATTTTAAGAATTATAATAGGACTATCTTTTCTTTCACTTAAAACAGCTAAAGTATATAAAATTATTAATACTGTCAGGAATAAAATGTTTATTGATGAAAAAAAATGGGGACTTGTTAATGTGATGTTGAAACCCATAATGTTGTATTCTCTCACAGGGAACCACCACTCCCAGTAAATAAACTAGCCTGCAAAAATAGTGTTCTACACTTTATACCAGACTGGAGTATGTTTGACAGCATCACTGAGGACAAGAGCAAGCAGAGTGCCGACTTTCTTCTTCTTATCAAGTTTTGAAAACCGACATTTTAATGGGTATGGCACTCAGCAGACCTCAAGACTTTCTTTTCATAGCTTTGAATTGCCACCCTATAATTCAGTACTATTAGCCTCCACCTCTTTCATTTTTATCATCCACAGGTGAATACATTTGTTGAAAACATGATTTCTAGATGCTTTGTGCAAGTTAAAACTGTCAAAAATACAAAAGAAGAGAGAAATATATGACAGTTATGCAAGTGAAAGGACATTTATAAAAGTGATTTATACTTCCACTAAATAAAAAAGAAGTCTTACCTAAAGGCCATATCCCACAGTCCTTAGGAAAAGAAATGTATTAAAAAATTTTGTCTAACTCCTAAAGCCCTGATTCAGGAAATTGATTAAGCATATACCTAAATTTAAACAAAATAATAGACTTAATCTTCCTTGGGAGAATATTAAGTGGCATAGATCATTAAATCCTGCATTAAAAGAAAAAAAAAGTCATTGTTGATGGGGCTTTGTGGCATGTTTATTTTTAGGAAAGGTAGGTAACATGAAATCAGTGTTACCAACTATAAATAGCAGCAGATCAGTGAAAGGCTGATAGAAACAGAGTGTCAGACCCACTGAAAGCTCTGTCTTCTGTAGCCTACTCATGGGTTGTTACGGGATGGTTTCTGCCAAAGAAACCATGGTTTGCTGTTCTTTAAAATAATATGTTCTTTAAAATAATATTATATAGCAGCTATCCTCAGACTTTGAAATTGTCTCCAGCAATCAGGCACAACTGAGATGCAGTGAAGAGACTTAAACAAACTTCTTTGTCATGTCAAACATTGTGTGAAATTTAAACATTGTCCCATTGGACCTTTCAATATCAGTACTGGTATTTCTGAATTATCTGTTCACAGACACTAGAAAATGCACCTCCTGCCTTGACTTCGGTCAAAATATGAGAAAAAACCATCAAATGGTGAGAAAAAAAAATGGGAGGTAATCCATAAATAAGATGAAAGGCCTCCCAAGCAGGGGTTTGTTTGGTTGAAGTTCTGAGTTTTAAGCTTACAGGCCTGTTTTATACATAGAAGCACCCATTCTCCTTTTGTTTAATAAAGTTAACTTTGCACCATGATCCAAGCACTGAAAATGGTTTCTATAGCTATGTGTTGCTAATAGTTAGAAAATAACTTTTAAAAAGCATAATAAATGCTCGCAACAGGTAGCACATTATTGAAGTGTTTGTGACTTGATGCTCAACCAGTGAAGGCACTGTACAATGGGTTATTGATGGACACATGTGGGAACCACAGGAGTGCCACGAGAACACGTTGTTATCAGCACTGCATAATATAACGCTGAATGAATTAACTGTGGTGATTGCTTAAAATGTACCTTTTTGTGTAATAGCCCTAATTATCAGCAAGCCTTTACTATGAGTGGGTAATCGTTTTTAATTCCTTCAGTATCTATTGTAGTAACATTAATCATGATGAGCTCATTTGGTTTTAATGCCAATATAATACGTGATACCGCAGGAAGTCAGCTAAAATTCAGCAGTACATAAAGGCCACTTACTACACAGGGTTATCTCAAACAGCCTTCAAACACAACGCATGCTGGCTGGGATATACAGCTCAGGGTGCTGCTCAGTTCACCTCATTTGGACACACCTACACAACGTAGTACCAGTCAAGCCCACGCTGAAACATGAAGTTTTCTGGAACTCCTTTTTTCAGTGGCTAAATGGGGGCATTGATACGCTCAGGCAGGCAGTGTGGGGAGAAACAGCAAGTCAGGGCAGTTGTGACTCCAGAAACCAAGTCAGCCCCGTGTGTCAACAGCCTGTGCGTCTCTGCATCTGTTTCCACCTGTAATGCATCCAGACAAAACCCTTCACTGGCAGCTAAACCAAGCCAGCAGCGTCTGGGTGAGCCTTTTCTAACTGCTAATGCACTGGATACCCACGGAGACACAAAATGCTCTGGATACCCAGCGCCCATAACCGTATAAACCAGCATATCCATGAAGAGATTGCAACTTTCTAAATGGAATTCCTTACTTGTAGTTGGCTTGACACAGTTTTTATAAATTCTTTAGTTCTCTGGATTCATAGAAACTGCTAATGAATGATTAATTGTTTCCCCTGTTAGCCCCTGTAAGTGGTGACTGGACTGGCAAG
The DNA here is from genome assembly GCA_013400495.1 of Nicator chloris. NCBI lineage: Eukaryota > Metazoa > Chordata > Aves > Passeriformes > Pycnonotidae > Nicator > Nicator chloris. The sequence goes on along the minus strand of WAAE01020247.1, from coordinate 33,044 downwards.
TGTCTTTAAAGTATCAGAATACATGCTTCTCCATAGAATTAAAAATAAAACAAACAAACAAACAAAAAGTAGTGCCAAATGTTACAGCACTTGCTTTCCCCATGGGCCATATTTTTCTGTGGCACAACTGACTTCTGATTTTGTATTATCTGGGACTGGGAAAGAAGTAGTAATTCATTGTTGACCTGAGCAAGCCATATTGTGCACTGGGGAAGATTCAAATTTCCATCCGTACTCTTAAGGTATTACATACTCATATCTTATGGCTCTTGGAGACATAAAGTTCCCATCACAATTTATCTGTGCATAAGCATGCAAACAGGCACAAATATAGACCTTGTGTGATTACAGAAGACGTTTGATATGATTATTTTTATGCATGGATTAAAAATAAGCTTGCATGAGCATTCAAGAAATTCAACTCAATTTTAGTCAGTCCTAAGAGAACAGAAATTTAAAGCTTCATTTATGAAAGTCATAAGTTAGACTCTGCAAAATTTTCTAAAGTCACAGTGCTGGCTCAGATTTTTCTGAACTGTGACAGTGTAAACCGCTGACACCTTTTTTCTTTTAATTGTTTATTTTTCAAGCTGTTTCTGGTGAGTGGGCATCAAACCTGCAGTGCTGTGAAAATTTATTCTAAAAGAGGATGTGGTTCCTTATAGGTTTAGAAGCTCTATAAAAATCTATACAGCCATACTATTTACCCATTAATAAATGGCTTGTGTTAGCAGTAATGAATTTAAAGTTTTCTGCTACTGCTTTTTCATCATGAGACTTTTCCGCAAAGTTTCCAAGTACCTTGACACAAAAATTCAGGAAGTAATTATCTGTCTAAGCTTCCTCATCTTTTCTATTTTGTCTTTTAAGGAACTTAGGACTGGATTAACTTCATATTATACCTTGTAGAAAGCTGAAAACTTTGACATTAGAAATGAAACTATCAAGGAGAAACTAGCTGCTTAAGGACTTTGCTTTTCTCTTTGCTTCTAGTTGTGAGAGTGCAAGAAAGTTCATGCTCTTTCAGTGCCTTTTTAAGGAACCGTGTTATGTCAGGGCATGCAGCACTGCCATAATGGAATTTCAAAAGGACAGTGGAGCACTCTGTGTTTGCTTAGATCTGCCAGATATTCAGGATTGACCTGGAGGGTACAAGATACAGGGCATGTGTCTGTTTTAGACTGCTACTCAGACCATTAAAAGTCCAAACCAGCTTGTGAATAACACATATATGACGGACTTTCCATGTGAGAAACTGACAAAATTTCAGGCAGGAGACTATTTGACTACAATAAAATATTCACTAGTATTTTTATAATTATTGCAAAAAAGGAGTGCTGAAGCTTTCTTTTTTGATATAGATCAGCCCTTAAACTTCTCCTGTAACTAAGGGTCTTTTCACTGACAATACTATGAAACAAGAAGATGCTGTTAAAAATGGGCGTTTTTCCATGTAACTTTGAAAATAATGTTATTAAAGCACAGTATATTGCTGTATCTTTCAAAATAAACTATACATTCAATTTATTTGCTAAGGTCTTTCTACCAAATGTTATAAGTATTACCAAGTTGTCCTTGAATTAATTTTCCTCCAATGAAATATATGGACATTTATGGTAAAACCATTACTGCTATCCCCATCCACACACCCCAGCACAGTAATGCCAGTAAAAAAATAAGCATTGTCAGAAAATGGAAGTATAGAAAGGAAGTATAACTCATACAATAATTTTAGCCCCAAAAAAGTAACTTTTTTTTTTATTATTACGGAAAAATCTACTGCTGTATCAGATCGCAAAATGCAAAATCTTGCTGAAAATATAGTCTGGGAATAGGAAATAAGATTAAAGGTGACATATTTTTGTCAGCCATGAGGTCTTCTCTAGGCTGTAAGAAGGAATGAAACAGCTATTCAATGTTAGCCATAACATCAGGCCTCTATTTTTTATGGAATTCAAAAATAATTGTCACCTTAGGGCTGCATACAGCAGGATGAATTACACGTGGGTAGCTATGAACTCTGTTTTTTTGGGCAGCTTACAGCTTGTACAGCTTGTTGCCTAAAAGGAAGCTTATGGTCAAACAATTCACATTAGACATTCTTGCTTTTAAGCTCAGTAAAACATATCTTTAAAAAGATTTTTAAGAAATCTGGTGCAATTGCAACCCCTGATAAATGAGCTATGCTAGCATTCAATTATTCGAATTAGAACTCCTGCTTAACTTCCTGCATGTCAAAAGCTAACATTTTCTTTTTCCAGTTTTTGTCACCAACTGTAATCAAATCAGGACTGCAGCTTTCAATTATGCTTGTCCAAGATTGGAGCTCTTGAGTCTTTTGTGAAGACTTACTGCTGAGTGCAAAATGTGAGATAAGTTGCAAATGTTTAGACATGATGACAACCCGGAGGTCTGATTGATTACTAAAAAAGAGTAAATAGAAGGTGTTATTAAAGGGTTTTTTTGGACGGCAGCCCAAAGGACCTTTTAAGAATGTTTTGAAGCATTTCTTAGTGAAGAAATCACCAAATTAACAAGATTCTTTCAGTACTTGAAGCAGAGATGGAAAAGTCTATTTAAAAAAGCCTGTTAATGTTTCATGTTTTTTCTTATTCATGATTTATACTGAAATGGCCAAGTTTAGCTCCACTGTAACTGAAAGCAGCATGAGGACAACAAAGATCTTTACTCCAAATAAAAAAATTCACTAAGGTTAAGAGGGACCAAGCACATTTTTATCCTTTGATCATGCCTAGTTTCAAAAAGTTTCATTATTATTTCTCTTTATTTGGACGACATTTTATTCACTTTTCAAGCAGTCTAAACTGCTTTATAAAAAGAAAGTTACAATTGGTATCTCACTGAAATTACCATCAAAATTAATTTACACATAAATGACCAGGAACAAGTCCTCAATTTCTGACCTTTTTCTCATTGAAATCAATGATAAGATTGCCGAGGACATAAAAAGAGCAGAATCCTCTATCAATAATTTGTGAGTTTTCAGTCTTTAAAAGAGGGCTATAAGAATTTAAGAAGATCAGAAGATGATGATCCAAGAGACTAATATGACTTTGGTGCTACAGAAAATCTTTGTAAGGTACAGTAAATATGCATGGGTACCCTTAACCATCAAAGCAGCAGATCAGGGTAATTTTGTGTCTGGGGGGAAAAAGCAGCACCAAGAAACCATCGGAAATTAATGTCAAGTAGGCACCTGATAAAATCACTCCAGCAGGAGTCCATCAGTCTGGGAGTCTAAATCTAGGAATACTTATTCTTACATTCAGATCTGGTGCAGAAAAAAAACCCAAACCAAACAATCAAAAGTGTTGAGAAAGTTAAACATACCTTTATTGTAAACCTGTCATGAACCACAGAATATGTTATTAGCACCGATGGTTCTCACAATAGGTACTGACCTAAGCTAAAATAATCTGATTTGCACAGCTTCAGTTCAAACCATGTCTCTGCAGTCACAGCTAAATGATTATATTTTCATCACCCCACATCTGAGTCATTAAATACACATTTTCAAAAATTATGCATCTGCTTGTAATTCCACTAGAATGGATCGCCTGTTACTTTGCTAATATTTTTTGACTGATTCCAGCAGTTGTGTTTCTGCTCTATCAGACAAAATCCATTCTTTTTGATTTTCAGTTTCATCCTGAGCTCTATGTCAGGCAGGCCTTGGGCAGACACCTACAATGGCCAGCAATGGGGTTTTATGGTCTTTTCACTATGAAATGCAGTTCTAGGTATGTAGCTGCATTGTCTTTTCACTCTGGCCCATCACTGTCCTAAGGTCCCTAAGGTATAAACCACGATTGAAATGCCTGGCTGTTAGACTGGGATCTTCTTTCTCCTGTTGGCCAGTAACATAAACACTTCAGAAAACAAAAAAGGAAAAAGACCATAGTTTTGTCATGCTGCTGCTCATGATTATTTGGATCTGTGCAAACAAAGGTACCATTTCCATATTATATAAGGATGGCAAATGCTTTTCAAAACTCTGATCATATGCAGAAGCAAGAGAAGGGTGGGGTTTGGGAGACAAAAAGTTGTTTATAAAAGGGCGGAAAAGAAAGAACACTTGTTCGCTGAAATTATTCTGTAAATCTCAAAACAAAATGATTATTTTTTCTTTCAATTCTTCAAAGTATTTTCAGTGGCATCTATTTTTAAACAAAGAAATTACAGTACAAAACAAGGTTGAAAAGCTCTCTTTATAAATAGAGAATTGAACTTTTTTGTTATTTCTTACCCTCATGAATATTTTATTTAACAGAAATAAACTATTCAATTCAACACAGAAATTCTGTTTTCTAGTCAATATAATATTCTGTGAAAAAGTCACCTGGCTACAAAATGTTTGACTAAAATTCAGTTGCTGTCTTGCAGGAAACACAGCCTATAACTATGATGAAAATTAGATTTCCTTTCCCCCTTCTGTCTGTTATCAACCCCTTGTCTCTTATAAGCAAAATAATGTTTTTATTCTTCCATTACCTCACATCATAGTGGAGTCTGAGGTCAGTACTCAGACTCCTAAATGTTATTGTAATATAAACCTTAAGAAATAACACAAGATGATTTTTTTCTAGTTTCAAAGTTGGAAGAAATGTATTTTGTAACTGTAGATATGAGTTCCATGGACATGAAGAGAGAAGTTATTAAAGAACGCTCATTTTACGAAGTTTTATAAGGGCCTGTGCCTAAACCAAGACAAAAAGGCCAATCTCTTTCTCTCTGTATTGCTTTACTACAGGAGTAGAATTGAAATTATCTTCCAAACTGTGATTTGGACAATGGACTGCAGGAAACAGTTGGCAATTCATAAATCAACAGAATGTTGTTGGGTATCTAAATTTTACCACTTCAATAATATTTTCATAAATGCACATTTATATTTACATAGGTAAATAGTGGTGGGTTTGTTTTTGCTGGGTTTTTGTCTTTATGGTTTTTGGTTTGTTTAAATATAGTCTTTAAAATTAACAGTGTAGTCTCAGTTTATGGATCTCAGAGAAATAATTTTTAATGGGCAGATCTTCACTCAATGTTCTCATCTTTGCACAGATCAAAGGAAATGTAAACTGCCTGAAGAGGACACCTGAGGCTCCTTCATAGCATGGGTTAACCCTAACTGCAATGGCTGGAACAAACACGTTGAAGTAAAATCCATGCTGGTGTCACAAAAGAAGTCTCAAAATTTATCAAACATTTCTACAAGCTCAGGCAAATTAGAAACAAAATTTCTGAAAACATTTGCTACTATTTTTAAATATCTTTTTGAAATGCACCACAAAAGAAAAAGAACCAGCTAGAACCTAAAGACAACTGACCTGAAGTACTACACAAATGTCCAAAACATATTTAATTCATGATACTTACTTTTTTAGGTGTTTTTTCAGGCTTCAAGAATATCTGGAACTCATTTTGTGGGTTAAAATGGAGTCATGGTCTGATAACTTTGTTAAAGCTTTCACATTCACATATCTTTTTTATAAATCTACAATACAAAATATGCTCACTTATCTTAAAATTTTAGACATACCTGCCACTGACAGCATCCACTATGTAAACTCCACAATTACTACTTTTTCTCATCTCTGAAGTTATTATCTGAATATCATATGTGACTTCACATGTAGCTGAAATATACTTGAAAGAATTACCAATTTATTGTCAATTTCATTTGGGTATGGAAGAATAATTTCTGTGATTTCTTTGGGGAATGGTTTCTTTTTTTAAAAAAACAGACTATTGAAGCACAATGAATGTCAAATGCTTCAAAAAGTAAAAGATAGTGTTTAGTGAGAAACTTTCAGCCTTTCAGTTTCCAAGTACAGCAGTCAAAGGGAGACTTTTCTTCCACACTCTATCATTACCCCTTCAGCCCCTCTGACATTTTGACATATCATCATTTCCATGATCTCAAGCATGTATACATTGATTTTTCAATCATTCTCTATTAAACCCAACAAAAGAAATTTAATGATCCAATTGAATCAATCCAGGGGAAATAACTGCTAGTTTCAATGCCATCAAAGGATTCATGCTATTCTTAAAGTTTTCTTTTTTGTTGTTTTCTCAAGTGAAATAAACAAAATGCTTCTTGTTCCCTCCAAAATGGGAAATTGTATTTGAGACAGGGGGTCTTGCAGGCAGTGAAATCATCTGTAGTCTTGCTGAAATAGGATCCCTGCCAGGGCCAGGAAGGAGTGCACAGCTGAGAGAGAAGTGTTACCTCCTAAAATGGCATTTGGGATTTCCTCATGTCCACTCAGCTCTGCTGAGATCCAGTGCAGCTTCTTTGATGAAGTCTCCAAGTCAGTGAAGGATGTAGGCAAGACCAGGTTAACCTTCCTTTAGGAAAGTTACTTCAACACAGAGGACAAAATTCTCCGTGCATTTGAGAAGCACAGTTGTGGGTGATATTTGCAAACACGGATAAGATGATTCTGGAGCACTACCATAGGAAAAGGTGACACAGACATCTGCTAATGATGATTTCTACAAAGCCTATATACTGGTAAGAGTCTATGTCTAAATGTGCTGCATATGGGCATCTGTAAAAAATGCAGGAACTAACGTTTCAAGGATGTCTACTTTAAAAACAGGTTAGAAAACTCATTATATCAACCCTACTGGGATGAAAACCTGGCATGCTACTTCCTCTACAGGAATGTATGTTTTCTTTGAAGACTTCAATTTTTACCAGGAGAAACCTTTCTACTTAGTCATGTGTATTGGAATAGAGTCTTTTCGCATTTGGTGAAAACCTGATGAGCAGATGTAAGCGTTGGCAGAGCATTTACAAGGAATACTGAGCGACTAAACCTAAACCTAAACCTAACCCTCACCCTAACCCTAACCCAAGATGGCCACCTCAATGGTGTCACATGACACCAGACCAAGATGGCTGCCTCCATGGTGCCACGTGACCCTGAACCAAGACAGACACATCCATGGTGTCACATGACACCCAACCAAGGTGGAGGTGTCCACTGTGTGACGTGACACCAGTCCAAGGTTGCGGCGCTCTGTCGTGTTGTGTGACACTGGACTGAGGTGGCTGTGTCTGTAGTGTCATGTGCCACCGGACTAAGAGGGTGGCCTCCGTGGTGTGATGTGGTACCAGGCCAAGATGGTGGCGTCCATGTAGTTGTGCGGTAATGGACGAAGAAGGTGGCGTGCATGGTGTCATGTGGTACTGGATCAAGATGGTGGCCTCTGAGAGGTCACGTTATGCACTGGGGTGGGGCCGGGGGGCGGGGCCATGGGAGGGGGAGTGGCCAGGGTGGGGCCAGGACAGGGTTAGAGGAGGGACCCTTCAATTTATTATATCAATCATGGCTCTCAATATATTCAGAATCTCTATATTTCATACAAATCAGTCTAAAATAATCAGCAACCTGCAGTGCAGTGATTGCAATTAGAGTTGTGCAAATCTTGTCCATTTCAGTTACAGGGTTTCACAAGACTACTTTCTTTCAGGAGTACTTTTCTTTTTAACTAGTTCACTGTTTGAGCCTGTGGGCCAATGCAAAAATAAAATTGCTCAATGACCTTTCATAATGTAATTTAAAACTAAACTAATTTGTTAGAAAAATTCATCAGCACTCACTGAAACATCTGTGAAGCACAGCTGATATTCACCATTTTTTAAATTTTATTCTTAGCATTTGCAGCAACTTCCCCTACATTCACAAGGTGATTTTTATATCATCCCAGTGATCTAAGAATCAAGTTGATCTTTTTAGCTCAGGAATTTTCATTTCCTTGATCACACTTCATAGCATTTTTTAATTTTTTAAATAAAATAAATTTATATACTGTTTCTTCACTGTTACTTTAATCTTGTCCAGAATGTCCTTAGCACATAAACTGTGATCTTTACAAGCATTCGTAAAACAAGTTTTGAAAATGGTTAAAAGCATAAGGCTACAAAACTTGGTCACTTCACACTTGAGCTTTAAGAAATGTCTGAATTAGACATAATGGCACCTCTGAGATGCTCATGCTACAGCTGACAGGTGCCAAGGTCTGTACATGATAATGTGTTTATATCACAGAGAAAACCAAAGCTGTATCATAGAGAGATTAAGCAGCTCCACAGCTGGACGAGCCATGCCTGTCTGAAAGCAGAACAATAGACACCTCCAATCTGCCATGACATTAAGTTGACAGTCTTTATCTGCCATTGTTACTTAAAACATGGGAAAAGTGTTTCTTTGGTAGTTCCAAAAGGTACCGGATGTGCTGTAATTCCCAGACTCCCATTTGTTTGTAAGGCAGGCCTGAAGCAAACTATAGATCTGAACTACTTAGTTATACACCAGTGACCAGAGAACTGCATACGTGTCTCCCAACCCACTGTGTTCCCTGAAGCATGTCCTTTAGACATTATGTAGCATTTGGACAATGAGACTTTACCACCCCTAAAATAAAGGGAAATTCTGAATAGACAATGTTTCAATCTAATATTGTTCCATTCTTCACTGTACAAAGAATGCCTTTTTTTTTTTCCTTTTTCTTTTCCTTTTTTTTTTTTTTTTTTAAATACAGCTACAATGGGTCATTCAACATGTTAAAGGAATAATGTGAAGATTTTTCAGTCTTCAGGAAAATATCAGTATCTTCTTTTCTGGGATAAAAATAGAACTGTTACTTCTCAGGATGCGTAATCTCTGAAAAAACAATTTTCTGTCCAGTGGGAATGAAAGTTTAATGCTGCAGACAGTATAGGTATATTATTCTAAATCACAATGTGTTCCAGAATTCTGCAGTTCTTTGTAACATGGCTGTGTTTTAATAAGGAAGGATGGAATAAAAAGGTTTTTTATGAAGTCCTGTTTCTTGCACTAAGAGAATAAAGTTTATTATTCAGACAATTCAAATTTTAAATGGGAATTCTTGGACACTGATGTTACCTACTGGAATTTGGAAAAGTGTACACACCTGTATCAGTCACATATATAGAACACCTCTCATATTAATTTTACAGCACATCCATAATTCAAAATGAACTGGTTTGGGACTGTAGTGGACTGAAAACTGAACAAATAGGAATACTTCAAAAAGAATTTCCAATAACAAAAGATATTCTAAAATGCTTGATCATCACACAGTGATGTCTTTCACACAGTGAAAAAAAATATATAGGAAGGAGCTTCACAATCTCTGGTTATTAATTTTTCTTTTAAAATACCAGCTGTATTTTTTTCTTTTTTATTTTACATAACAATACAAATGAGAGAGCAATCACAGTATTGGTAGTGCAATTAAGCTTCAGGACAGAGGGGGCTGGAGCCACAAAACACAATGGAGGTGCTGAAGTAGTGCTGTAGATTTCAGATTAGAGGATAATTAAGTGGACCTAGTAACACTCAAAGTTGTAAGCACACAAGTTTTTTGATGGCCTGTGTTTAGAACTACTGTGAAGAGTGCTTTTAAGAAAAGTACACCCATATTTGAAATATCTTGAGATTGTGGTGGCAGAGATGCGTTACATTTTCCCCAGCCTCCGTACTTATACTTACTTACTTATACATTTTTCATAAATTAATATATACTGGGATATATTATATCCCAGTATATATTAATTTATGAAAAATGGGGTAGCAGTTCAGAGAACTGAGCTTTGTACTTAATACAATTTACTTTAAGGAAGAGACACAAAGTAGCCATACTATAATATTTTCTAAATGATTAATCAGTTAATAGAATAAATTAAACCTAGTTAGAACAATTCTTAACAATTTATGAACAAACACCTACTCTTTTAGGAGTGGAAATTCAAGGGAAAAGAAAAATCATTACTGGAAGTAACTGTCCAAATGACAACTAAGGTTTAAGTTCATATCCTATAACACAGTACTTTGCTCTAAAAACCTTGAGAACTGTCATTAACTATACAGAAAGATTTATAGTTTTTTACAGAAACAGCATTGTTACCAGTGGTTACTGGTCATAAGTGGGTTTGGACCCCATGAAAGAGTCTCTTTGTTGCACCACCACTCCTTAATCAGTGGATTTAAGCACAATTTTTCATTATTGAGGGAAACAACTTTACTGGGGTGTCAGTCTCTATGACCAAATTTAATACATGAGGAGTCTCCCTTATGGGAAATGTTGGACTGGGAGCAACAAAGAATATCCATCCATGAGTTTATTTGTCATCTAACTAAATGGAAACAGGATATTTTCTCATTCTGCTGGGAAATAATACCTCCTACTCGTGATGTTTTCAGAGGTCCATGTATGACATCGTTCAATCTACAGCAAGCACTGTTCAGTCAAGAATTTGGAATATGGTTCTTTTAAGGAAATGAGTTATATGTTCTACTCTCAAGAAAGCATTTAAGCTTAGATTTTAAGCACATGGTTTTACTTTGTCCCGTTCATTTGACATTAATCACCTAGTTACTGCTTTGCTGAATGAGGATGGTATTGTACATATGCTTAAAGTTAAGCATTTGATTAAGTGCTTTGTTACAGCACTTTGCACTGTGCCCTGTAGCACATCTAAAAGACATTTTAGCAGATTCAGAAAGCTCTGGAGAGAGCCTAGCACTGCAGTGTGGCTGTCATTTTACACTGAACAGAGTTTTGTTAATTTAACCCACTGCAATTGAAAGCAGTATTGGACCTCAATGTGAAACAGAGGAAAAAAGGCTGCTCTGAATCATCCCCATCATCGTCATCATCATCATCATCACCACCAATTCATTCTGTGAATAATTGAGGCAGGTCACAAGGCTGTTCTAACTCCTAAATGATTCATGTCTGTTGTGGGTAACTTTAGTTTTTGTTACATCACAGCAACACTGCCAGCAGCTCCTATGAGATAATTGCCAAAATTGTCATGGGGAACGAAATTGTTTTATATCTCAGCCCAAAGGTATGGAACTGGAAACTTGAAAAAATAGACATCATCGGTGCTGCTAGATACCACTGTTTTGATCCCTACCTTTTTTGAGATGTATTATTTAAAATTACTTGAATTTTTGTTGTTATTTGTTATGAAATGAACACATGAAGTTTCAGTTCTTTAAAATTCATATTAATAATGTATCTTACCATAGCCAAATTAGTCATGGTAGGTTTGAACTCAGTGTGTTTCTTTTCCTGTCTGACAAGCACTGCCTTCCTTCCTCCCTGATAAAATTCTTCTTTTTAAATTTACTTTTTTTTTTTGACTGATTCAATTGCGCATTCGCTATGGTTTTAATATAAAATGTGAAGACTCTTCCAAGGGGGGGTGGGGTGGTGGGGAAAGACACTTTGTACCATATCTCTTTGACTGTCTTATTATCTTTCCCTAATAAACTATAGCACACATTCATTGGGATTAAATTTACTTTTCCACGTTTTGGAAGATCATTTCCAAGACTGACAGGAAAGCCATATGCCTCATTACCTTTTCTCACTTTTTCTTTTTGCTATCCCCAGAAGATCACTGATGTATTTCACCCTTACCAAAATCCAATCTATCCTGGAATAAACCTGCTAGTCTTTGCTTTTGTTCCAAAATGTCTCAGCCCAAACCACTTGCCACCAATCTAGAAAGACTTTTTTAGAAGCTCTGTAACTCCAGGTCAGGATCTCCATCATGTTCCTTACTCACCTCCTCTGTGGCAGCTGCCTCTTATCTTTCACTTTTTAATATTGTTCTTTTTAGGAGAGGAGAATTTTTTTTTTTTATAAAAAATTTCACCAAAATGATAAAAAAAACCCTACACATTTTATTTTCTTTATATTTCTCCCCGTTTTAATTCATACAGATTAGTATTTGCTTCCCTGTGCAGTCACTGCAGTGAGCACAGGAGAGAAGGGCAGACCCTTTCTGCAGCTTGGCAGCAGAACCTGAGAGGAGAATGGGTTTGAGTTTGTGTCTCCAGCACCTGTTCTGTTTTGGAAGGGTTTTTTTTTCTTGATTGTTTGCTTATCTCCAACTTTGACTTCAGAGATAATTGAACTCTTGTTGCAGAGGTATCTCAGGAAAAAGAGAAAACCCTGAGTCCCTTGGGCAGCAAGGCTTCCTCTGTAGTGTGAATCATCATGCTTGTGCTAGTGTCAGGATGTCTTCTGGGCTCAATGTGACATTGAGAGAATTTTGTTTCTCCATATAGTCAGCACAGCACCTTACCATGAAGATACAGAAAGGAGCAGAAACAGAACACTGAATAACAGCTCTCCATTAAAAATGGTTTTTCCATATATTTAACACAAACACATATTAAAAAACAACCAACCAAACAAATAAAAAACTCTACAACCAAAACTAGGAGAGGCATCTCCTAGTCAATGTTTCTGCCTTCAGTGTGAAATTATACACATCAGAAATTCCTGTATGTCATTAATGGCCAGCTTAAAAGCAGCATCTGATTATCAGTTGGCTTTTGCTTTTTACACACTATTCCAGCTGGGCTGGCTGAAGCACAGGCAGGTGAAAATGACTTTTCCAAGGTCATTCTGCATGAACTCAGCTCATACTAACACTTCAGCCTTGCTTGTTCCCAGTCGTTCCCATAAGCCAGTGCATCACTTATGTATTCCTATGTGGTTAAATTTTTGAAATTATTATTCTCTTCTGATGATATATTCCTTAAGAAAATCGGTTTTTATGAACAAAATTATATTTACTGTAAAGGCAATGATCTCATGACTTTATTTGATATGCACGTGGTTGTTCACATTTCCATAGGAATTTCATTGTAATTCAGGATCACTTAAATACTAATTAAGTTGTCTCTTCAAGGTTATTTTATTGTAATGCTCACACAGTTCATGGTGGGTGGGGTTTTTTTTGTTGTTTTTCCTTTTCTTTCCCTTCAAAGTAAAATTTAAGCTCTTCTGTCAAACTCAAATTAAGGTCCTAAACCTTGGACTCTGAGGACTACATTAGAAAAATAATGTAAGCAACTTTATTTGCTTCAGGAATGAAAAAACTTAGTACTTCACCTTTGAATTGCACAAGAATCTACTGAAAAGGAGAATCCAAAATAACATCCCCTCCTCCAAAGAGCCCAGTGCTTTATAAACCTTTCAGAAAAATCACAGGATACAAGTTTAAGTCCAGAAGTAAGAAAAATTGTACACAGACAATTAGTGTCCTAAGACTTATATAGTATCCTAAAAAGAATAATGATGGACATTTTAAAATAAAGAGATTCAGAACAGAAGGGACAGCAGACAATGAAGGCTATGTTCCTTTACAGAAGTATTGCAAAGTACTGAAATCACTTCAGGCAAGTCAGGAGCAACTCTACAATGCCAGAAATCTTCTGTGCCTTTTCCCACAGCTTTTGCCTTGCCTCACAGTGGGGTTTGATGCCATTATTTAAACATTTGATTACATTTTTAATTAGCTGATTTATATTTACTATAGGAAGGCATAACATGATATGATGAATATTCTTCTAAATACTAGCTGAACATTTACGAGAGTATTTCACACCAGGAGTTTCTTACTCTAACCAACCTAGACCCCATCTATGTGTAATCCTTGTAATAGAAGTATCTTCCTTGAAACATTCCACCTTGTTTTATTCTTTAGAGGTAGGTGGACTAAATAAAATGGAAAATTTGAATTAATATTTTTATCCAATTACTCTTTTTCTCATAAGAAAAACATGGCAGATAGATCAAAGGAGGGAAAAACACAACTCTGCCAGCAACTTCCTTCCATTTCATTATCCACAGAATGCTTTGTTTTGTGATCAGACCTTTCAGGGGCCCTAGGTTCTTCCTGTGGGCCTCTCTGTTCAGCCTTCAGGCCCAGGTTTTCCCTCTGATATAAACCTGTTCAAGTAGTCAATTTGCCTATTGATCATGCTTGCTTTTCTTGGAAAGATGTTCTTAAAATCTATTGTTTCGTCTTCTCTGCTGGTGATTTAACACTGATCAAACCTTTTACCCCGCAGACAAATGGCTTTTTGTGATCATTAGGACTCTATTCTTCCAAGGGCAAAAAATTTGCTGGATAAGAGATCAAACCCCATCTTTATGAATATAGTTTCAAATTCAGAATTCTGAATGTTGTTTCCTGGGTTTAATTAACTTATAAAACCACAAGAATACATAGATAATGGCAACACAGGCTCTACACAATTACTAGAAAAAACTGTCTTTCAAGTGTAGCTGACCTCCAAAAGTAGTATATAGCAAATTAATAGCAGCTTTGTTCTTTCAAATATTTTCTTGTGCCTTCTGCAGAGGATATCACCCTTCTTTGAGCACCCAAAAAAAAAACCCAAAACCATGAAGAAACTGACTTAGTTTAAAGGTTTCTTTTTTACCTCATGGGACAAGACTTTTCTACTGGAAGACTATATAACTAAGTGGAGAACATCATATAAGAAAATATTTTTTTTTTTTTCAAAATAAGGGTGGTCAAGTACTGGAATAGGTTGCCCTGAGAGGTTGTGAAATTTCTGTCCTTGGAGATATTCAAAACTCGACTGAATATGACCTTGAGCAACCTGGTCTCACTTTGAAGCTTGCTCTAACTTCAAAGCTGGCTCTGCTTTGAGAGAGAGGTTGGACCAGATGATCTCCAGAGGTCCTTTACAACTTAAATTATTCTGTTTCTGTGTCAAATGCAGCATTACCTTGTGCAGCCCAAGAAGAGCTTTGTATAACATGAAAGCACAAAATACGTGCTATGTCCACAGCTTCTTAATAGAAAGAACATAGCTTTATAGTGAATCCCTTAGCAGATCCTTTATTCCAATGTTTAAATTTCTCTTTTCCTCATTTTTCTCTGTAAAATGGGAATATTTTTTGTACTTCTGTGAGTGTTTAAATTAAACAGCAAATGAATGCAGAGAAGTGATTTGTTTTTCTTCTACAAAAAAAGAAACATGGTAAGTTTTATTATACCTACAATTTTATACACTGGGGTTTTTTCTCATGAAGAAGATTCGTATTATCTATTTGAACCTCCAAATGGCATGAAGACATAAGAAATGTATTTACAAGCATGAAAGTCTTTGCATTCCACTGTTTTATTGTTAATTTTATGTATTGAGGAATGAGTGGAAAGATTTTGAACTTTATCCAGCAGCTATAAAAATATGATCTTCAGATCATAGTTTTTCCTGAAACTACAGTTTCAGACTGCCAGAGAGCTCTATGTAGCTGACAACTTCTAAGCAGACTAATGAGATTACTAGTAAACATTTTCATAATTAGAAACAACAATTGGCACTTTATATCTTTTCCTTTACTAATATATTTTCATTTAATTTTGTTTCAAGCACACACCTGTAGTATAATAGTTATGGTTTATTTCCTTTTTATTAACTGAAATTTTATTTTGGAAAGACTGCCTGAATTATTATTTCAAGTGATCAACTGGTATTCAATCCATGACTCTTCAAATAACCAGTGTGATTTGACATTATTTTTTTCTGCTTCCAAATTAAAAAGCTAACAGTATGTAGTAACAGTAGGCAACATAAAATATCTCTGCCAAACTTGGTCAATAATTGCATAGCATTTACAGCTATAATTAAGATCTTTCAAAGTCTGTGTTCCTATAACATTCTTTGAGGTTAATTGGGTTTAGATCACTGCAAAATCATTTTCATTTGATATATTTCACTTGTTACAAATTGCACATTAGTTCATTGAAAATGTACAGCATGTCTCTTAATTTGAAAATATTTAGAATTGTAAGTTACAGTAAAAAAACGGTTAATTCCTGGTTTCTAATAACACTGAAAATAAAAGAAAGCCATTTCCATTTTGAGGACAATAAATTTAATGAATGCTAGCATAAGACTGTGAAGGACAGACTCTTCCAACTATTTAGCTAGGTATGAAGTTGGGGGACTTGCATCCACTGTCACAAGTCAGAAGTCCTAACTTTATGAGAGAGAAACATTCAGCAGCTATTTCCATAACTGAGTGATTTTCAGGACAGTCCTTCAGCACCTATTTTCATGCAGTCCTTGTTATGAAGGCAAGATCCAGTGGATAGGAGTGTAGAGATGGAAAAAAAATACTGAAAGAAGAAACCAAAATTTTGTTTCCCTTAAAACCCTGGACTGACGTGTGCTAGAGCTCAGGCCTTTCAAGCCCTGAAGACTGGAAGACCAAAGAGAGTAAATTGTTGGAGCCTTTTAGAAACACAGCTGACATTCAATCTGTGTGAAATGTGACTGCTATTATGGTTTGGAAATCATAATATTGAAACTCCTGAGAATGTGTTCACACAAAATTTGAGTCATAATGGGAGTGAGACACTCTGTCTGAGGTGCCTAATTTGGAAACTATTCTCCATATGGTCCGTTCTGAGTCATCTCAGGGACTCCAGAGGGGGGCTCTGGATCCCCCAGACCCAAGTCTGTGAGTGGCCCGTGTCTTTCCAGTGGCTGTAGAATTATTATTTCAAGCCCATAATTTCAAGAATGTCAGATCTCGTTCCTCTCAACATTCCTTAAGAGTACTGAGGAATAGATATGCAAGTGGGATCATGTGGCATACAAAATTAAATTGTATCAGATTTGTCACGTTTTTAGTATTTCTTAAAACAATTAATTCTTTAAAAAACTTTTGTGGACACACAGGAGTAAAAATAAAAATGCACAAGTATATTATGTGTTAATTCTTTACTCTCTACTTCTGCTCTGTAATTTTGGTATGATCTGAGAAGCTGTAATAAAAGAAATCACTTAATGTACTTAGAAGAGACTACATATTCTCCCTCATCTTTTTTAATAGCTAATTATGAATTTTTGATAACTGTATAAAATAATAGCATTTTAAATGCTTGATTAACAAGGGAAAATAACATAAATGTGGAGCAAAAAGATAATTAAATGCTCAAAAGAGGGCACTAAAATTTTTTGGCAAAGGTTACAGGAAATTTGGACTGTCAAGAAATATTCTTTGTTGACTTTGTTGTCAGACTTAAGATAAATATCACATAATAGTCCTCTATCTTGTTGCAGCACCTCACAGTTTCACATTTATTTGCTCAATTGCCATACAAATTTTATAAAGGAGACCCTTATATTCGAATATAAATTTAAAGTATTCTGGGAATTTACAAACAATCTTGTCATCTTTTGTGTCTGTGAGCTCACAGGACACTCTTCAGTGCAAGAAGGCAACTTCAGCTCCTGGAGTGGTATCAGACTAAATCCTGGCCCAAAACCTGTCCCTCTTTGTCCAGAATTGTATGTTCACTGCAGTGTATGTTTGTACCCATATGCACCTATGCAATCATGCTTTTATGTGTGCACTCACTTTCTTAGACTTGACTAAACCACTCTGGAGTTTAATTCTGTGAATATTTGTAGAAAATTAAGGTATTGTTTAAAATCCTACCAAAGAAACAATTTAGTTAAAAATGAGTGTATAAATGAATTTGTTTTCTTTCTCCTGATGGTTTGGTCCTCCCATTCAGTTTGCACTTCTTAATGCAGATGTCAAAACTCAGGCAATCTTATATTTTAAGTGTAACTTGTTTTATATAGGTGTATAAACCAGGCTGAAACAGAATGGTCACTTAGCAAGCAGAGCAGTCTGTCCTTTCAGGACTTCATCCCAGTGTCAATAACCAAGTTCCTAGAAACACTTCTTTTTCAAAACACATTCTCACCAAAGCACTACAAAAAACACCCTACTATCTTGTACTTCTGCTCTATACTAGCTGTCTGAGAAAAGGCCAGTATCTAGGTCCACCAGAAACTAGTAATTTTTACTTTATGCTGAAAATAATATTTTGAAAATTATGCATTAAAATATTTTTATAGATATTACAAACATTTTTTTTACCTTGAAGGCTAATTAATGATAAGATTTGTGATTATTCAATTAAGGAATAGAAAGGTAGTGCTATATATAAAATTAAATAAGTTTTCATTGATGTGAGAGGGGAAATTTTTTCATTTGTTTAGTTTATTAGAGGCCTCCAGTTGTCACTAAATAAAAGTATATCACATAAACCAAATTTAAATATTCCTATGGAAATACACATATAACTGAAGTTTTTTCACTGGAAGTTATTAACACCAAGTTAATACCAGAAAACTGTAAATTTTTCACTACTGTATCAGTACACAAAGGAAATATATGTCCTACAATTCACCTCTTAGAAGAAATAAACATATAACAAAAAATTCTGAAGAAGTTCTGTCATAGCTCCTGCTGTGTGCTTGAAATAGGCAAAGCTACCTTCTCTGAATAATTCACTGGTGTAAATATAGAGCAATCACCATTTTTTTTTTTAAGATTATCTTCAATTGATTATTAGGTTTTGGTTTCTCCTATGCTTATTGCTGTAATGTCGAAAGAAATGACACACAGGTAGAATTTATGCAATACAGCTATAACCACAGTGTAAAGAAAAGACCAAAGATATTATCAATACAAGATGTAGAACACTTTTTTCAGCCAGAGTCCCTCGGTGAGCTCCTGTCTGCAGAAGAGGAGTTTTCTGTCAGACCAGACATATTCACATATTCCCTTCCCGCCCTCGCGCTCTTGCAGCCTGGCGGAGATAAAACGAGCTGAGCAGAGAAAGGGAAGGGAAGCAGTTGAAAGGGATGTGCAGGGGAGAAAGTGACAATAAAGAATGTTTTCTCCCTCTGTTCTGCCAGTCCTGCAGCACCTGTGGGCTTTTAAGTAGGAAGTTTGAGGGGTTATTGTGTGGGATGGTCTTGCAGGTCATGGCAGGCAGATGTTGACTGCCCACTCTGGGGGACACAGGGACAGCACCAGACTCTCACAGGAGGCCCTGTGTCCCTGCATCCCTGTGCTCCCTGAGTTCCCTGCCCCAGGCCCCACAGGACTCAGGCAGCCCAGAAGATGGAGGAGTGGCCAAGGCCCGTCAGGTACTTGGTTGTTTGCGACTGAATTAACTGTAGCTGAGAGCATGCCCTGCCTGAAGAATGCTCTTCGTAATCTGATCGCCCCTTGCAGATTTTCTTGCCCCCTATGCAGTGCAATTGGACCCATCAACGTGTGTGGCAGAGGAGATTTTTGTGTTTTCTTTTTCCCATCTCATCAAAATGGTTGCTGTGCACTGGGACAAAGGCCAGCCCCAGGCAGCAGGCGTTTGGCTGCTGTGTGCAGTGGTGTTGTGCCATCCTGAGAAGCGTTGGCAGCTGGTAATGAGGGACTACGGGGACTAAGATCCATGATGTACATGGCTTCTTTACAAAAATGCTCTTCTTAGGGCAGGGGAGCTGAATGGGGTGCTGAAGATGAGGCTGAGGGTTTTATAAATATTCAGAGCCACTGGAAGTGCACAAGTGCACAGGGGATTGTTGAGAGTGCAGAGGATGTCGACACCCTCAGGCTGCAGTTATTGCTGAGCTGTGCTTCTGCATCAGCCAGCCCCTGTGATGCCCTGTGACAAGGTTGGTCTTGGGAAGGGGTGATGGATTTATCCCTGGCTTAATTATATTAATTTAATCACTATTTCACATCAAATTCTTATTATCTCTTTTGTTGTGGCAGCTGGTATGTGTGTGATCTGATTGATTCATCACTAAATGGCTTTACGTAGCAAACTGTTGGTTGATTACTGCTGCTTTCATTAAAGAAATTATTTACTTTTAAAAGTATGAACCTATATAATTTTTAAAACAATGATGTGGGCAGCTCTACACAGGTCACATAGGGACAATTCCTTCAGCTTTATTTGTCCATTTTGCAGCATTTGGCCTTGTGCAATGTGTTCTTATGTGAAACACAAATTGTTTGAGAGAATGTTTTCATTAATTCAGCTTGTCTGTGGATCAGGTTCAAATGTTATTTTAAGTACTTGCATTCCATATTTCTTATATGAAATATGAGCAAGTCTGTAAACACTTATTTTATTAAGGTGATATTCCTATGTAGTACCTGTTTAGCAGTTTGATAAGGATGAAGTTCATTCCTGTCAAGGCAGTGTGTCTGAAACAGCTGGGTCAGAGGAATAACAAAGTATATCTGAATGACTGCATGTGTGCACCCTGAAAAAAAGGTTGCACAAGTACAAGAATATCTATAGGCTGCAGAGTGATTTCATTCCGTCACTAAAATCACCCAGGCTAAAAAAATGAAATGCATACAGAAAGAGGTTAATACCAATTATGAACTCACAGCTCATTATATCCTTCTCAAACTAATACAGATACAACATGATTTAAGATAGGAAACTGTGGCTAAAGGAATTAGTTGTCTCGGCATGAAACTCGGTTTATTTAATCAATGTTGTTTCCACTAGAAAAGTGGATTAGTTTTTCTTTAAGACAGAGTTAAAAGTTTTGCAGCTAATTTATTTTAATAAGCATTCAGTCACTGACTGCCACAAAAAAAGGCTAAACTGTAATGAAGAGCCAGGAAAGAAAGCATGACTTAATTATTTTTCTGGGGTGGATAATGAATAAATTAGCTACGCTGTAGGCTTGCTGTTTCTATAGAATTTATTACTTTTGCTTTAAGAACCATATCATGACAAAGTCAGTTTTTCTCCTGACTGCAAACTGATTGATGGGGTAATGTCTGGTTGTGAAAGACTTCCTCTTCATCATTGTGTTGCCAACGTTGATATCACAAAGTGAGTTTGAAGTTTTCCCGAGTGCATCTTTCTCCTACGTAATTACAGATGACAATTGCTTTAATTCCTTTTTTTTTAAACAAGCTTTTTAATCACCTAAACTACAGAATGAATAACTTAGATGGTTCCAAAGATGCACATAGCTTGAAAACCGCTTTCTTGGTCCTTAATTTGTTGCCACAATGTCTTCCATGTGAAGAGCTAAATACTGTATTTAGAATGACAGCAGGTGTTTTCATGCGAAGATGAACATGGGTATAACAAAAAGACTTTGCCAAGGAATGACTAAAGAATGGTCTTGCAAGTGTTCAAAGGATGAAATTCTTAAGGATAAAGATTATGAATTTGAAGTGACATAGGGAATATAAGTTTGACTCAATTCCCACTACAGTCATTGGGACACTTGGATTTAAATGGGAGATGGATCTGACCTGGTAGGTGTACAAAAAATGGTGACTTTAAAATGAAAAAAATGTAGAAAAAATGTCAGAAGGACAAAAAAAATGCTGTGTGATTTACTGCAGTGTGAATCCTCCCAGCCAAATGAAGAAACACATGCAGTTAAGATAATGAAAATAAGACTAAATAAAGCATTAGAAAAAGTACTGCATAGAACTCCCTTTGATAAGCAAGCTGACTTTTCTGAAAGCCCTGTCCTCTTGGGTTTGTTTTTTTTTTTTTTCAGTTGACACATACAAATGAGATACAAAGTCTTCAGATATGCTGCTTAGAATATATTTTATTTGCTGCTCCTCCCCAACCCAAGATACTAAAAGCCTATATTGGAGCTTTATTATCTCTCAATAAGGAACTTTCCACTACATAATTTCACATGGATCCTGAGAAAAAACCTTTCTTTCAAATAAGCTGTTTCTTGGTTTGATAGTCAAGTTAGCAATGCATCAAGTTTTAATTAAAGGAGGGAAAACATTGTATTAAGTAGATATTACTTATTTTGAATAACTCTATCAGAGGGCCATTGACTGTGGGTTTTTTGAGGGAAACATTTACCTTGAACTTCCAAAGCAAAAATGTATAAAGATCAAAGAAGCAGGTTTCACTCTGAAAGATACATTACTAAGCCATGCCCTATCCTGCAGTCAAAGGTCCTTAGTAATAAAGAGTCAGGAAGAAAAGTATCAGGGAAGAGGCTGAAACAGATAATTCTGTCTTTTTTTACAGTCCCCAGAGTACTATGCAGTTTGGGGTGTTTATTCATCAGCTGCAGAGGACACTGAGTTCTTATCTGTTTATTTCCACAGAGAGTAATAATCTTTTACTCCTTTATGAATACAAAGCTAAAATCATTATGACTTATTCCATCAAATGCTATGCTGTCAATGGAAAAAGCTCTGAGAAAGGTCAGTTGTTTTACTCTTAAGCTGCAGCATTTGCAAGCAGTGCTTGTAGTTTGTGATATTTTCTATATAACAGGCTAAAAGGCACATCTAGGCATCTATTATCACATCTATTATTCCTGTATGTTTGAATATCTAGTTTAACAACCATTAGAGTAATTCTAATGGACATTCTATTGGTAAAGATATGCTTTACAAATTCAGTAAGAAAAAGCAAGCCAACAGACTCTGTATGTTACAAGCAGGTTAGTTTTCTCCTTTTATTTAATTTGTGGCTACTCTCAAGGCCCCTCCAGTGCATGTATCATTTGTATCAAAATTAATGTAAAATGACTCACAGAATCTAAATTAATTACAGTGATACATAGTGTTATTCTGTTCCAAGCAAAAATTAAGTCTATTCATGGTTGTTCATGTTTGCAGCATAACAAATCAGAATAAAAAAAGCCCCTCCCCATGTTCCCCAAAGATGGCACTGCTTACTGCTGGTTTGAAGTAATGATAAAGAATTGCAGAATTCTGTCCCTGAACCACTAACATTCAAGCACACAGTTGCATTTAAGAAAACTCAAATGTATCTAAACGATACATTTAGATTAGGAGGAAAAATCTTTTCTGAATACAGTATATAGAGACTTCTGTTTTTCTAATTTTTCAGCACAGCAAGGTGTTATTATTATTTTTCCAACATCACGGCCATAGCCAAAACCATGCTTTTTCATATGCAGAGGGGAGAATGAAAACAGCACAGGTTGCTTAAAATTCTTCAGCTATTTTCTTTCTCACTGTTTATTCATATACTTTGCTGTTGAAGATGCATAAACTTACAGATGCTGGCTTTAACTTGAGTGTCATATGAACTCTAGTATGAAGATGTAGACTGCAGACAGGTAAACTGGAAAGTTCACACCTGGGTGAACTTTTTTTACCCTTTAGCAAATGTGTGCAGGAAAATCTGTGCTCCCCAGACAACAGGCATTCCACTTCTTTACACATTTCACTTTATCAAATTATTTTAGCTGTCTCTTGTATTTAGAAATACAAAGATCTTATACAAAGATTGGGGCAACTGACTGGAAATGAAGTAATAGGAGACATATAGGAGAACACTGAATATAGATTAACAAACTACAAAAGCCTTCCAATTGTTTAACAGTAACCGTTTAAGTGCAAAGTAACCTTTATGCTTAGCAAATATTCCTTCAAGTATATAGTTGAAGAAATGTATTAAGAATAAAAAAAAATTAACGGCTTTGCAAATAATTTGAAAACACAAAGTTTAAATATGCCAAACCCATTCTTTCTTGCACATTTTTGTCTTGCTCTACACAGCAATGTCATTACTTGCAAGAGCTCAGTGTGAGTAGAGATAAAGAAGGCAAATGGACAGTGACAGCCATGTAATCCAGTGTCTGATTGCTTTTCCACATGTCACTGGTGAAACACACAACTCTCCCCTCAGCCTCTGTGAAGGTCTGCAGTACTCAGACTCATTCAGTCTAATGCTGTCCATGCAGACAAACAATGTCTTGAAGGAATCCTTTGCTGAGATTATGCTCTCTGGAAATGTTTTGACACCACTATTGGTCATCATTAAAAATTCATCTGCAAGTCTGAGCTACAGATATGAGTTACGAACAGCTCACATTGAAGCAAACCTTGAACTTATCAATGTGAGTTAAAAACATTAGAAATATTTTTGTCAACAGTTTTTCAAAAGTATTTGCTCCAAATTCTTGGTTACTTTTGATCACTTTAGAAGCTGATGTCTATAAAATTATAGTAAAGAATTTTCAAGAGAATTGCTACCTTTTTTGTTCGTGCTCTTTTAATTGAGCCTCATGTAATTTTCCCTTTTTTTGACAAAATTTATTTTAAATTCAAGTAATGTGAGTCTACTCTTAAAAAAAATCACTCAGTATACTCTTGGTGTTTGGGAACAAAATTGAGAATTTAATGACTGGCTAGTCTCTTGGTCTTACAATTGCTCCTAAGACTCTGCAACTCTGCATCTTCTCAAAGGCAAATAAAAGAGGTTAAACAAACTATGTGTAAAGTGGCCCTGGTGCTTTTTGTATTGCCAGCAGTAAAGAGTAATAAGTTGTGGTGTTGTTTTAAAATATGCTGAGCAAGATAGACCTGGTTCTTCAAAGTATTAGACCATGGCTCCTGTCTTTGCACCCTTTCAAATCCACTAAAATTTACCCCGTGTGAAACTGGAGGAAGGAAGTGACAAGTTTGAATATTTCTATGGATTAATATCTGTGACCCATTTTGTAATTTAGTACGTTGCATAAGCTGCAGCAAAGATCAGTCTTAATAAGAAAACACAAAAAGTAGAGCAGCTCTTTTTATTCTTCCTTTGAGGAAGCCTATCCATTATTTTTCCTTTTCTACCCTTCAACAGATACTGTGGTTTTCAGAGTGAAATAATAAGAGATGCAGAGAAAACTGTTGTGGCTCTTCAGTAGAGTATAGGCTATCTAAAACATATGTTTAAATACAGCATAGACCAGTTACTAATGGAGAGGTTGAATCTTAAAAAAATACTCTTTTTTTTTCCTAGTGATGGAAAAAAGTGTCATGTTTGGCATTGGTTTTTCTTTTTTATCTTTTTTCAATACTTTTATTTCTCCCGCTGTGTAATACAGGTGCTGATCATGATACTAAAAATGCAATATTAAATGCGAAAACTGCTTTTGTTGCCACAAAAGCATAAATCTGTGAGTCGGTGATGTTTTTTGAAGGAAAACACGCCTTTGTGAGTCACTGCAGAGTAAAGACAAATCAGTGCTTGGTACCAGGCTGAATGTTCAGCGTGTCTCTGGTTTGCCTGCATGCACTGGGAGGGTTTGGACTGGAGCCCAGGGCAGCTGTTTGCTGGGACGGGCAGGTGTCACAGGGCCCCCAGAGCACAGAGCCTGTCCCAGGACACCAGTGCTCCCAGGGCTGCTCTGTGCTCTGCTCTCCCACCGGTGCCGTGCAAGGCACCACCTCAGCCCTCTGCGGGCCCCTGGAGGCCCCTCACTGCCAGCCCACTGTCCCCAGGCTGTGGCCACCCTCCCCACCCCAGCCTGGCACTGCTGCCTGTGCTGCCCCTGCCCCCGGCAGCCTCCAGAGAAAGCCCAGAGGGGAGAAATGTGCTCTGTGTCTTTTGACCTACAGCCAAAACTTCTCCCTTTTATGCCCATCTTTTATCCCTGTCCTGTCCACAGTTGCCCAAGTCTTGGAGCAGCAAGAGGCCAGAGAGGCTTCTTGGATTCAGGAAGATTCTACTCTGATATTTTCTTTGATTTAGATAATGACAGGTTCGTTTCTTCAAACATGAAGCAGTGATTTTGAAATGCTTTCAAGCAGAAGTTTTATCTTTTCCTGGAAGGACTTCATCAGAAATAGCATTAGTCATTTTTATAAATGTAAAATAAGCTACAGAATGTTGTTCTGTCCTATTTTCGTTTTGAAAATTCTACAAACCAACCAAGAGCTGTTATTATAAAGTGGTTGTTTTTTTGGTTTTTTTGCAGTATGACCTTTACCTCCTAACTTGGTGACAAGATAAAGGAAACTGAATTTTAGACCTGTATTTGTGTGCATATTGTTTTCCTTTTCTTGGTAATATAACACTCCTAACAGTAATAGGGTTTGTGATTACATTTTGAGGCTCTCCATCTGTTATAGTGGCTTCCATTTCTATTAAAAATATATATTTTGGATGAGTTTTATAGCTTAGAAATGAAACAGTCTCAAAACAGTTTTTTGTTTTTCTTTTTTTACAAAATGCTTTAGCTTGAGAATTACACTTTTCTTAACCATATATTTAAAATAATACAATAATTACTTAACAGCTTGAGTGCAGAAAAAAATACCATTTTCTAAGTGCTAGAATTTTAAAACAAGTCTAAACTCAAAAAACAGGTTCAATTCTAAAGTAAATAAGGTTATTGAAACATACAAATCTTATTTTTAGTGCTCCTCATGTCTGACAGTGTTCAATGTTGAGTGGTTAATATTTTACATTAATGTCCATGGTGCAAAAAATAGAGAACAATTTCATATTAGAAGTAATTCCACAAATTCATGTCACAGAACTCTAGCACAAACATTTCCGTTAAGTTTCCATAGTTTCCATTTCCACAGTTTTCTAACATGAAATTTTTCTTCTTTTTCAGAAACAATTCAGACTCTCAGATACCTTTAAAAAAAACCCAAACAAACCCTGTCTGAAATATTTGATTTTCAGTAAGTTCAAGTCTGAAATTTGCAAAACTGACTTGATTTTTTCATTTTGTAAATTGAATTCAATTAAAAATTAATAGTTTTTGAAAAGGATATGGATGACCAGATAGTTATATATATATATATTTATATAAAATGTATGTAGATAAATAGGTTTAAATATATAAAGAAATATATACCCACACAGGACCTAGTAATTAATAATTGCTCTCCTATTTCCAAGTAATGTGAATATGCATTTTGAATTTGAATATGCATTTTATGCTCTGTGTTTTTCAAGGACAGATGGTTGAAATAGATCAATTTAATTTACAATTGAGCCAAAACCCCAAAAACATGTAAGAGTAGAAATGTGATGAAAAGTTGAGCAAAGCTGCCTTTCAGGTGTTTACTGGAGAGAGCTCGCAGGGTGGTAGAATGAGGTTTGATCTTGTTTTATGGTGTGGTGAGTACAATGTTCAGGAAAACAATAATTTGCATTTAGTTAGCATCCGAGGTAAATGTAGCCATTACTGTCTTTTTCTCAGATGAGCAAATGTAGAATTGAGCCCAGTGCCCAGTCTTAGGGAAGAGATGTCAGGCACCCCTGGCAGCAGCCACTCTGTGCCCTGAGCTCCGGGGCAGGAGCCTGGCTGCCCCGCTGCACCTCCCCTGACAGACAGAGCCTGCTCTGCACAGGCTCTCAGACAGCAAGCAACGCTGGGTTTTTGTTTACCAACCACACACTTTGCACAAAGAGGGGCCGTACAAGGCTCTCAAGCAGGTTCCATGAGATTTCCTTCTGTGTTTGAAGGCTTACAAACGTGCTGCACCCTCCACGCCACGTTTATCAGCTGTTATTCCCTTTATATATTCCTGATCACAGAGAAGTACCCATGTTAGGATTCATTTTGCTGGGCCCAGCTTTTTCTTACCAGTAACTCTTCTCCCTCTCCACAGCCATCAACACGTTATGATCGTCAATCCAGAGGGTCCAAGTGCCCCCATAAAATGCAGCAGGAGCCTGGGCACCTTGTTCAGGGCACAGAGCAGCTATGGGGAGCAGATGCCTAACTGTTATGTGCTGTCGTTTTCACAGTTGTTGCACATAAGTGCATTGGTGGATCTAGCTGCTCATGATTAATTTAGCTTTACTCCACTGCTTGTTTAATCTAGATTTTTATTGTGAACAGAAGAAATCAGATTTAGAAATTAAGCTGCTTCCTATGACAATCTGTGTGTGCATAGAAAAAATTCCGGAGTCAAAACTGGGCAAAGAAAAAAAGTAATGTCCTTACAGTCAGCATATGTGCACTGTACAGCCCATTTTCCCATTTCTCTTTGACCATTAAAACATTTCAATGAATTATACATAGAGCAGTGAAATCATTTTAGCAT
Organism: Nicator chloris; assembly: GCA_013400495.1. Lineage (NCBI taxonomy): Eukaryota > Metazoa > Chordata > Aves > Passeriformes > Pycnonotidae > Nicator > Nicator chloris. The sequence goes on along the minus strand of WAAE01020247.1, from coordinate 5,507 downwards.
TTCCAGTGGAACTAGCCCTCCAGCAAAGAGCAGCAATGGAGCTTCTCTTGCTTCATAGCCTTGCATGCAAACAATCAAGACAGGAATGCTTAGTAATGTGGAATATACAGAGTGTAGCTCCATATGTATTCAGATCAGATTCTAAGAACAGAAAAGTGGACGTATGTTTGCAAATAAACTCTGTTCAACATGAAAATAAACTAATAGCACAGACGAACTTTCAATCATTAGTGCCAAATGAGGATACCTTTAAATTGTAAGTTTCGGTTCATTTGCATAGATCAAGAACAAAGGAAGTTAATTGTTGATATAAAATAAGCAGACGCTCCCAACAGCTTTTCTCTTTTAGCTCATTAAGCCCTGGGTAGACTGTACAGCCATTAAGCAGAACGTGGGGAAGGCACATTTGGTGTGGCACAGGGACCCTCAGGTGCAGGGATGGCCCCGTGCTCAGGGGAACTCCTCCAGCCTGCCCTGTGCTCTCAGAGGTGCTGCTCAGGAAGGCAGAAAGGAGCAGGGTGGTGGCACACGAGTCCATTTCTCTCCTGTGTTTGCTCAGGAAAGCATTCCTGCTCCAAATGACACTTAAGCACGTGTTTAAGTTCTAGTGGGACATAATAAGGAGCAGGAAATGTGTGCTTAAGTGTTTTCCTGACTAGAGTCCAAAATTGAGTAGGTCATGGGTGAAATCTTCCCCTACTATGCTGTTCTGCCTGTATCACTACTTGCAGCTGCGTTCCCAAAGCAGGGAAGTGTCCCTCTATGTCTCCAATACAATGCTATCATTTCCAGGTTTCCTCTGAGACCTGAAGGAAGACTGAATTTCATCCAAAAATGAGGCTGAGGGAAGTTTCAACCAAAGAAAATAAATTACAGTGTTAGATAAGGTTAATCCTCTTTCATCATTTTAATGGTGGCCACTTGCCTAAGTGGCTATAACTTCAGCACAAAGAATGATGGAGCCAAGTGTTCACTTGCATGTTATATTGCAAAAATGAAATAAATGGGGTATGAATTTCATCTTATTGAGATAGCTTTTAGTTACAATATTGTAGCACTGAATGGGATTTTCTTAGAGATTGCATTTAGCTAACAACTGCCTCTTTTAGTCTAAGAAAACTTATTTCCATTTGTAAAAGCTCTTTGTGTTATTTAGGTTACTAATAGACAAGCCATTTTGAAACATTTGATTAACAAAATCTCTTAACCTGACTACATACAATTCACATAATGCACAAGACTTGTGTGACACGGGTCAGCTAGGGAGCAGCAGGTCACTACAGACAACATTGTTCCAGTGTCACAGACCCGGCTCTTTAAAATCTTTCATTGGAGGAATAAAACGAGGAATAAAAGTAAGGAATTTAAGGGAGGAGATCTTTAAAAAATAGCAGCAGACTTCTACGCAAATACCATTGTACAATGAATTGTTTTAATTAAAGGGTCATAATTACAATCTTGTTTGCTCATGCTGTTTTTGGAGAAAGGAATAATGAAGTACGATTTCATCTTCTGATCACCCATCTCTCAAATAACCTTAAACCCTTTCAGAGTATTTTTGGCTGCAGTTGTCATTAAATAAGCAGAACTGAACATGGCTATTTATCACAGCATGTATGCTTCCATTTACTGCAACACTTGTAGTATTTCTCATTCTCGAAAAGGAAACAATAAGCACTGACATATATTTACCTACTATCGATGACCTAATGTCCAGTTTTCAGTGTCCTCTGTCTGTTGACTGTGCACTGCAATGTTTCATCACCACAATCTTCTCTGCAGTTAACATACAACACAAAAGTTCAAAATATATTGGTGTGTTAGATCACCACACTATAACTACCGTTTGTCTTACATTGTAAGCAAGGGAGAAAATAGAAAGGATTAAACAACTATTTTCTTCAAAGATCCTGCAATGTTTTCTGTAAAAACTGGCAAAATTACCCATGCCCATAACGATCAAATGCTACACTTATTTGATCAAAATAATTATAGGAAAACATGACATTTAAAGTTGAAATTGTTTCAAGAACCACTTTCAAAAAGTATTATATTAAAGACAAATCAATACTCTTTCTACTGTCTTCAGGCAAGATCTTCAAAACCTGAGATAATTGAGTATTTGAAGAACCACAAATCACATATTGATCTGAAGAATTTAGATACAGCACTGAAGAGAATGTGTTCCTATAACAAACTGCCATGTGTTGACACTACTGCTGCCTATTTTTATTTTTCTCAGCAATTTTAAGGCTCATCTAGTAGCTACCGAATTGTGCAGCCAGTGGCATTGATAATACTGTGAAAGTCAGAACAAACATAAACTTATTTTCCATATAGTCTTGTCAACATGCACACACAGTAAAAATGAAGACTGGCTAATGTGTTATCCACTGAATTAAGGCATAACAACAGAACAAGACATATCATAGAAATCCGTGGCAGCTTCCCTTAGAACTGTCTGAAGGTGAGAAGAAGAAAACAAAAATAAAAGGAGAATTGCATTGCAGTGAACAGTTTTACTTTTGGCCTTCTATGGCACCATAGGATTTTTTTTTAATATGTGAATTTACTTCTATACATATGTAGCTAAAATCCTGTTACTTCAACTTCACTTAGTATTTTGCTGCTGCTTTTCATTTTTGTTAAAGCATAAATAATTTTCAAATTCTTCATTATGTTTACTGAACATATATTCAGTGGTTAAAGAGGGCATAACAGATTATTTTATATTTTAGATAAATAATGCATCCTATAAAATGGATTTTTAAAACCTCATTTGATAAAAACAAAACAAAACAAAACAACATAATCTCTGCATAAAAGCAAGAAGGCAAACAAAAAATATACATTAACAAGACCTTAGGGAAATTCAAGAAAACTCTGAAGAAATGTCAACGAGAAACAGAAAATGTGATGAAAATCCCCAAATGAAGTCTAGCTAACTGTCCAGGTTTCTCAGTGTCCTGAAGTCCCTTGAGTTTTCTGGACCTCCCTGGAGTGTCTATTTTCTGTTTCCCATCCACACTTGGAAAAGTGCAGATATTTTCACTCATATAGCTCACTTTTCTGTAGTTCACAACAAGCCATCAAGGCCCAGCTGTACAAAGCCTTCTCCAAGAACTGCCTTTCCTGGGGGTCCAGCTCCAGGTGATCAGAGCTCTAAAGCTGCAGTAGGAGATCTGTTACCTCTCCACCTCCACAAAGGATTTTCCAACAGGAAGGCATTATTTGGTGTAAATAAGGAGGTGACTATTTGGGGACTAAAGTTATTTTTTATTACAAAATAATCTTTATTGCAAAAGAGTCACAGATGCCCTGGATTTTGCCTGTATTAGTAGTTTATCTCTATATTTTCCTCTATGACCCAAAAAAGTCCAGAAGAAAAAAAAATTCAAGTCTAGAATACAATACATGTGATTTCCATTGTGGATGTCATGATGTGTTACATTGCCCACATTGCTGTATACCATGTAGAATTCCATTAACTATTTTTTGAGATGATAAAATCATGGGATTCAGCCAACAGGGTGAGGACTAGGACTCGGATTCTGTCACAGATAGGATAAAATTCCCACATCTCAGATGTAGGTGATTCCCCTGGACAGAACCTTCATTCAGCTTCTCCAGATGGTGGGGTGCAAAAGGTTTTAATCTCGTGAGCTTGTGGGGTGTTCTGCATTTAAGATCTAGGCTTTGAGGCTGCTTTAATGTTCCCTGGCTCTCCTTTGGAACCACTGCCAGGCATTTTTTATCTCCCAGAAAGTTTTCTTTGGTCATCATTAGGAGTTTATTAATACTAGATTTATGCACACCAAGATCTGCTGGAACTACACATCACTGAGCAGAGGAAGGCTTTTGTCTCCAACCAGCATGGGTACAGTGGTTTTGGAGACAGAACTGACACAACCCAGCTGCACTGAGCCCCTTTGCTCACCTCCCTCATGCAGGCTAGGATCACCAGGATCCTTCAAGTAGGGGACTTGAAGGATATTTTCCTATGGCATGTCAGGTTTTGGGGTTTGGTTTTTTTGTTGTTGTTGTTTGTTTGTTTTTGTTTTGTTTTGTTTGTTTTTTTCATAACCAGCATTGCTACCAGGGTATTTATAATTTCTCCCCATCCTTTCCAGTGGTTCAAACTCTGAATGTTTTTTCTGTGTAACGCAGAGCAACAGTGCAAACCCGCACCTGACAATCCTGCAATGCAGATACACACGGGATCCCTGAGCCAGGGTAATTTATTCCTGCCCTCCATGGACCACATTAAGCAAGGAAGCTGTCTGATGATTTGGGAACAGTTGTAGCGACTGGATGTATCATACAGTTCAAAAGAAACTGAAATGCCAACATAATGGATAATTGTAACAATGTCTAACCATCGGGGAAATAAGTTCTGACAGGAGGCAGATGATATTTAGAATTATATTATTCCATAGGAAGACAGAAGTTCCTATTCTTAAAGAGAACACTAAATAAGAATGTATACAAAATATGTGATTTCACTATAGCATGATTCAAAACGGTCTGAAAGCGGGATGAAAACCACAAACTCTACAACAAAAGGAATTTATATATTTTTTTGGCAAAAAGGACCATGCCTGTACCATTTTGGTTGAATATGAAAATAAATAAGAATGATTTTAAATGTTAAATATTTGGAGCTTTTTTTAATTTAAAAACTATGTTTTCATCAAACCTACAGAAATTTTTTTTGGATTCTGCTTAAATTAATCTAGATTTTAAAAATTTCCATTTCTGCCTGACCTAAACTTGATTTTCCCACTACTTTTTTTTTCTACTTGGTTGGTTTTTTGTTTGTTTCTGGGTTTTGTTTAGACATTGGGATTTAAACAGTTATAGGTAATTTTTTTGCTTTCATAGACAAGTTTTAGCAATTATAGCTTTCTAAGTAGTAGAAATTAGAAAATAAAAGAAAGTAAAAAATAATTGAAGAACAGACTTCATCTCTCTTCAAAGAGCATTGCTATGCCACTCTACTTGTAGTTTATTTTGATATTATAATTGTAACAGTCATTCCAAAAAAGAATCATTTCAGTTTTAAGGTGCTCTTTCACCCCAGTGCTGTATAGTTGATGCTGGGTCTGTTGTTAATATAAAGGAGAGAACACTATCAGTCTGTCAGTGTGGGAGCCTGTGCAGCTCTGCTTTTGCACTTCTCAAATGGTTTTAATATCAGTTCAACTTCACAGACAAAATTTTCGTGTCACAAACTTGTCTGAACTAAATGATTATATTTTCTATTCTTCTATTCTACTCTTCTTATCACAGGTCTGTTTCATTATGTACATCAATATTCAATTATTTATCTTCAAAAAAATTGTTAAAAAGATCTAAAATAATACTTATGTTTTGGCCTTTAGTTCTTGCTCTTTTTTCATTATCTGCAATATTTTGCCAAATGCTTCTGACTATAGTAGAATAAAATACTCTAAAATATATATTATTTTATACAAGATAAAAAAGAATCTGAGCATTTCTGATCTGAA